>CAJNDS010002067.1:60000-77500 GCA_905221605.1 Symbiodinium natans | reverse complement strand
TAGGGTATAGGGTATAGGGTATAGGGTTTAGGGTTTAGGGTTTAGGGTCATTAGCCCACCCCCCCCTCCTATGACCGGGTTAACTTTCTAACCCATATAAGGCCAGATCATCAAATCAACTTGTTCATTTATTCTTATTGTTTCCTTGGGGGCGGGGGGGGGGAAGGGCCAGGGTGGTGATGATGGTGGTGGTGGTGGCGGTGGCGGCGGCGGTGGTGGTCGTGGGGAGAGGTTACCGACTCGATACTGTAGGGTTGCGCAAAGTACTTCAAGACAAGAGATCCCTGAAGCACATCTATATGGGTATTTCCCCAAAATAGGGGTACCGCTTGTACACCCCACATAGCATAGAAGCCTCTTAAAGGGACCCCCCCAAAAGGGCACCCCTTGTTTCGCAAAACACCCGTACCCTAAACCCTAGACCCTCAACCCTAAGCCCTAAGCCCTAAACCCTAAACCCTAAACCCGAAACCCTAAACCCTAAACCCGAAACCCTAAACCTACGTAGGAAAGCCACAGGAGCTGTACCGCAGCAACGCGGCTCGCCGAGCCGAGAAGGACTTGGACCTCTCTGTTGCAGGGCTCAGGGTCTTCGGGTGTAGGGTTTCGGGTTTAGGGTTTAGGGTTTAGGGTTTAGGGTTTAGGGTTTCCCTCTGTTGCAGGGCTTGTTGGAGGTGCCGTGAAGGACCCTACGTCCGTAGGGTTTAGGGTTTAGGGGTTAGGGTTTATAGGGTTTATAGGGTTTAAGTCCCAGTGATGCTACAGGTGGTAGTCTGGTAGATAGAAGGTTGGGGTGTAAGTACGGGGTCTGCACTTGCAGGTTCATGGCTAGTAACTGGCCTGGGGTTAAATACGGCAACTGGAGTTGTAAATGGTTATATATCCTGACTCCCAGAGTCATCCATGAAGCTCAAACCCTCAGTGCCTAACCCTAAGCCCTAAACCCTACTACTTAGTAGCCCCCTTTGCCCATGTGTTTGGTTCCAGGTCTCCCTTAATTGCGCTGTAAGCAACCCCCAGAAAGGGCACCCTCATTCATGTATGGAACCTTCAAGAAAGGCAATTCATACACCAACCCTAAAAACCCTAAACCCAAAAACGCCCCTGAACCCGCAACCGCTCTTAGGCCCTAAACCCTCAACCCCTAAACTGAAACCCTAAACCCTAAACCCTAAACCCTAAACCCTGTGAAGTGCCAGAGGAGAGACATGGCTCACTGGAGGCCTTCGTCGCGTCTCTGGAGGCATTCGCCAAACGGGAGAATGTTCTCCTTGCACCTGAGGTTTAGGGTTTAGGGTTTAGGGTTTAGGGTTTAGGGTTTGGGGTTTAGGGTTTAGGAGTGAGAGTTCAGGAACCCAAACCCGATATCTTCACCTGCCAGCCTAAGATGATTCCCTTCGAAATGAGCGCATGAATACCCAAAATTGTAGTACGCTTCTTTTTTAAGGTACGTAAACTGTGTGTCTAAAGCCAAGAGGCTTTGTCCTGTTATCCTCTCGCTCTCTCTTTCGTCTTTCTCTCCTTTCTTCTCTCGCCCCCACTCATTCTTTCACTCACTCTTACTCACCCTTATTCATTCTAACTCTTTCTTGCACCCTCGTGCTCACTCTTACTCATACTCGCTCTTACTCTCTCTCTCTCTCTCTCTCTCTCGCTCTCGCTCTCGTGCGCTCGCTCGGCATGCAGGTAAGCATCGACATCCGACCGCCCAGCGAGGGCGACATGAATCGGGTCAGCCAAATATCCATGAGCGCCTTGCTTTGAGATTCCGGTTTTCGGGTTCAGGATCTAGGGTTTGGGGTTTAGGGTTCAGGGTTGAAGGGTTTTCTGGAGGAAGCAAATGCCCACTATGCCCCCCATGGGTTTACAAGCCGGAACACCTATAGGGTTTCGGGTCTCTTTTTGGTCTTCGATATAGCACGGCACCTTATAAACAGGACTCCCCGAAAAGTGACCCTAATGTAGAGAACTACCCATTTAGGGCGCGGCTTCAGGTTTTAGGGTTTAGGGCTTAGGGTTTAAGGTTAGGGGTTTAGGGTTTCGAGTTTAGGGTTTAGGGCCCGAATCAGGAACCAACCAGTTCAACACCACCCAGCTGCGCTTCAGCGAAGAGCAAGTGAGGACCCTCGGACCTTCCTTCGGCAAGTCTTTTTCTCTGAGTTGTCGTAAATCGATATAAACCCGAAACGCCCTAAACACAGTAGGCCCTGAACTCTGAACTCTAAGACCCTAAACCCTGAACCCTAAACCCTAACCCTAAACCCTAAACCCTAAAGCCTAAACCCTAAACTAAGCTCTAGGCCTTAATTCCCTTAATCCCTGAAGGTCTTGGTGCTCCTCGGGGAGCCATTTCGTGCTCACCGCACAGGCGCTTGGTCTGGGGAAGTTTCTAGGGGGTTTAGGGTTTAGGGTTTAGGGCTTAGGGTTCAGGGTTCAGGGTTCAGGGTTTGGGTTTCCGAGAAAGTCTCGGGAATAGGGTTCAGGGCTTAGGGGCATAGGGGTCAGGGGTTCAAGGGTTCAGGGATTGAGGGTTTTAAGAGGTGGATTTCGGGTAGCCTGAGTAAACAAAAAAACGGTTGAAACATTTATTTACTTGAATCACCCTCAGAACGGGGTGTTAGGCTTGGGTTTCCTATCTTAAGTAACTGCCCTTCAGGTGTTTGGGTGGCCAAATTTTGCCAGGAAGCAAAGACCGGATAATGGGCACACTACAGTGATACTTAGGGATTCATGGGTATCGAGGCCTGTTTCAGGGCTGGGCAACTTCCTCCATAAACCCCTTCTAGGGCCTGAACACAGCTCAACCCTTAAATCCTAAACCCTGAGCCTTGAACCCCTAAATCCTAAACCCCGAACCCTTAGCTTCTGTTCCTTAAGTCCTCCCCTTAGCTTGAACCCGAAGTTACCTTACCCAGAGGCTTCATTAGCCCAGCCCCATCTGGGCGTTGCCGGCAGGAGGGGGTACTCTTTTTGGGGGTCCCTTTAAGGGGATTCAAAGGGTACCCCTATTTGGGAAATACCCATCTGGGGATACCTGAGAATCCGAGCCCAAAAGACAGCACCTAAATGCGCTCGGGAAGCCTCTTGGTCAGGTCTAAGTCCAGTCGAGTATCCTTATCTAGATTTATCCATGTATATACAGGCTACCCACCCCTAAACCCATCTCTACGAAACATATTAGATATGGTTCAAAGCAGCAGTTCACAGTATACATGAATCCAGCTACACGGGTTGCTTATGAAGTTTTTAAGGTCGGCACCCTAAACCCTAAACCCGAAACTCTAAACCCTAAACCCCACACCCTAATCCCTAAACCCTAAAACCCTAAACCCTAAATTATAACCCCTAAACCCTGCACTGCAGGTGGCTGATAAGTTCGGGGATTACGGCCTGGTGGGCGCAGCTTTCTGCACCCGCGCGACCGGCAGTCTCATTCTCGACTGCTTTGCCCTGCGACTCGGCAGTTTAGGGTTTAGGGTTTAGGGTTTAGGGCTAGGGTTTAGGGTTTAGGGTTGGAGGTTTATAGGGTTTAGGGCTCAGGGTTTATAGGGCTCAGGGCTTAGGGCTTAGGGTTTAAGACTAGCCTAGACGAAGGTTTCCCCCAAAATAGGGGTACCTCTTTTTGTGTTCCTAGACAACGGATTTTGGCATCTTTGGGGGTGATACTGGGGGTGCCCCAATGTTGGAAATTGCCTACACATACCCCCTAAATCGTAGAGAAGATGCCGCCCATAGGATGTAGTGTTTAGGGATTAGGGTCTAGGGTTATTCTGCATTATCTAGGGCTAGTAGGGCTTTCGGAGGAGTTATGATGGAGAGCTCGGGTATCGAAGGCCTAGGGTCTTACGGACCTCTAACCCTATGTAACCTATGTAAGCCTTACAACCCCAAATCCTACACCCTAAGCGTGGTCGCGTGCCATCCACGGCTTGGGGTTTTAGCGAGCCCTCAACAATCCGTAAGTAGGGTTTAGGCCAAGAGGCTCATAGGGTTTATAGAGTGTGTAGGGTGTATAAGCCCTAGGGTTTATAGTGTTTATAGCGTTCACAGGGTTATATTTTTTATAATAGGGTTTGTAGGGTGTATAGGGTTTTACATACCCTAAACCTTAAACCCTAAACCCTAAACCCTAAACCCTGAACCCTGAACCCTAAACCCTAAACCCTAAACCCTAAACCCTAAACCCCAACCTCTGAACCCAAGCGTCAGGAGTTGTCGGGTCCTGCACCGCGGCGTTGAACAGAGCCTTTTTCGGCAGCTGGGGAGAGCTGCCATGGACCCTTGGATGACCACCACGCTTAGGGTTTAGGGTTTAGGGTTTAGGGTTTAGGGTTTGGGGTTTAGGGTTTAGGGTTTAGGGTCTAGGGTTTAGGGTTTAGGGTTCAGGGTTCAGGGTTCAGGGTTCAGGGTTCAGGTTTAGGGTTTAGGGTTTAGGTTTTAGGGCGTGCTTACAGCATAGAGGTTAGATTTGTTCGTTTTAGAGAGGTTCCCGCTTGGGGTTTAGGGTTCTGAGTGTACGGTGTTGAGTACACGCAGCAACAGGATTCTTGCTGAGCCATGTATCATATATATATATATGTATCTGTATATATATATATATACATATATGACAGCTTGGAGAGCATCCATTTGTTCAATACCTGTTGATCTGCTGTCGCGTCAGATTCCAAGGGCCCATGTGGGTTCAATAAGAGTCAAGGAAATTCTCAGGACAACTACCTATCAACATCCTTTCTCAGAGCTTTGGGCACACCTTGGCCCACACCTAAATACTAAGTGCTGGAGCCTTTTCCAAATCCAGCGGCTCAAACTTACAAACCTACACGCTACAGGGTGGGGCCCCCTAGTTATAAGTAGAGTTATAAGGGCCCTAAATTGGGTTATAAGGACCCTAAGGTAGGTTATAAGTCCCTTAACTACAGTTAGTATAGTAAGGGGGCCCCACCCTGTATCACCCACAAGCCAATATAGTCCTATCACGCTGTTACCCCACCAGCCTGTTGCTCTATAGCCTTCATAGATTCAACCTCAAGCCACACAATACGCCTAACCCTAAACTCTAAACCCTAAACCCCAAACCCCAAACCCCAAACCCCAACCCCGATATAAACCCTAAACCCCTAAACCCCTAAACCCCTAAACCCCTAAACCCTAAACCCTAAACCCGGTAAGACCATAGCGGCGGCCTTCTCAGCTGCCAAGGAGGAGGGGCTCGAGTTGCTCGAGGTCCGGTTTCGGGCATCCGGCAAGAACGACCTGGCGCGAGGCTCCCTCGGCTCAGGGTTTAGGGTTTAGGGTTTAGGGTTTAGGGTTTAGGGTTTAGGGTTTAGGGTTTAGGGTTTAGAGTTTAGGGTTTAGGGTTTAGGGCGTAGGCGTGTGAGGTTTAGGGCTTAGGCTAAGGGTGAGGCTGGGTTGTTCAAGGGACCCTTATAAGGGACCTTAGGGGTTCTTTGGGTGTTATTTGTGGCCTTTAGGTGTTTCTGTGGGGGTTATTTGTGGTCTTTAGGTATTTCTGTGGGGGTTATTTGTGGCTTGAGGTATACAGGGGCCTATATAAGGTCTATATAAGGCTTATATAGGGGAGTAAGGTTAAGAGGGGTCCCTCCTTTTACCTCTGGAGTGTCCTTTCTGGTTCTCAGTGGGGCATGAGGGAAGCAGGTACCTTCATCGAATCCTTGATGAAAGGCTTATTAAGGTGGGTATAGGGGGGCCGAGTGCCCCATTCCCTACTAAGATCCAGCCGTTTTATTCTTTTTGGTGGGCAGGTCTGTATCGTTCGCTGCTTGCAGCATCTCTGGCTGAGCTGCAGCTGCCCAGGGCTTGGGGTTCAGAGTTCGGGTAGGGTTTAGGGTCTTGGGTTTTGGGTATTGGGTTTAGGGTTATATCATTAGGGCCGCTTCCTGTCAGCCTTTAGCTTAGTAAACCCTACACATGGAATACTCTCCACCCCAAAACCAACAAATATCTGAACCCTAAACCTTAAACCACAGGCCCACAACCCTCAACCCTTGAAGGCCCAAACCTTTAGTTTGTCTAGGGTTTAGGGTTTAGGGTTTAGGGTTTAGGGTTTAGGGTTTAGGGTTTAGGGCTTAGGGTTTAGGGTTTAGGGTTTAGGGTTTAGGCTGAGCCCCACCCCTACATCCCCGTTCAAGGCTTCCTTGCCCGGCTTCACACTTGGGCCCAACGGGACGGCCAGCGCCTTGCCGTGCATCCTTGGATTTAGGGTTTAGGGTTTAGGGTTAAGAGAGTTGTGTGGGGCATTCCTGGCTGATTCTTAGTAGGGAAGGAGGGAATCAGAGACCCCTATGCTTACCCTAACCGTAAACCCTGAACCCTGAGCCTAAGCCCCAAACCCGAAACCCTAAACGCTAAACATTAAACCCTAAACCCTGCCCTAAGCCTAAACCCTAAACCCTAAACCCCAAACCCTAAACCCTGAACCCTAAACCCTAAACCCTACTTGGGGGTGATGTGCAGCTTGAGGAACCACGGTGACGACGGCAGCGGCGAGTCCCTTGGTTGACGATGAGTTGCCGAGAGCCTATCGAACCCCTGGAAGGCTTAGGGTTTAGGGTTAAGGGTTTAGGGTTTAGGGTTGCGAGGGCTTAGGGATTCAGCTCTAAACCCAAATCCCGACATCCTCAACCCTGAATCCTGAACCCTAAACCCCCCCTAAGTACAAGCCCTAAATCCTAAACCCTAAATCCTAAACCCCAAACCCTACACCCTAAACCCTGAATCCTAAACCCTAAATCCTAAACTCTATGCCCCGAACGACATATGATCTGAGGCGGTCCTAGAGGGGCTTAGGGCTTGTAATACGGGGGTTTAGGGGTTTAGGGTTTAGGGTTTCGGAGTTTCATCTTTTTTTGGGCTGCATAGGGGAATAAGATCAAGGGTACCTTCTAGGGGTCCCTCCCTATACCCCTTAAGAGACCCTGACCCTGATCCCCAAGGCCTGCCTGAGAACTCGCCCCCCAACAGTTGTTTCAAGTGCGCTGACTCTGCTTCGGGGTTCAGGGTTTAGGGTTTAGAGTCTTTGCTGTTGCCTGGAGAGAGAGAGAGAGAGCACTGAAGAGTTAAAGAGCCACAGCCGGTACCAAACCCAATGACCTTGAGACTGGAACCGTTTGAAGCCCCAACTCGTCCAACCGCCAAGTCGTTTCATGTTTCCGGCCGAAATGCTGGCCGGGCTGGAGAATCATTCGCTCCAGCTGTTCGCTGACCAGGACCTCGAATCCCTAAGGGTCTATGTACCCATATAGTATATTCTTGGGCTTTAAAGGGGTTCCCATATAGTCGCTTTAGGGGCTCAAGTATATACTATACTAGTATAGGGACCCTTAGGGAATGTTCTGGGATGCAAAGATGTCATCTGTCCCTCACTGCTGCTGAAGCTTGCGCCGTGGCCAAACAAATCAGGATGGACTAATATAGGGGTCGCAATCATTACTACTACTAGTATTCCCTTAAGGTCCCTATATACGTATACTAGAATAACCCGCGCAAAAGCCTGTCCTAATGCTTATACGAAGCATTTTCGTAGTGGTGTGCAAAACGTTTGGGTTGGCAGAGATTGCACCGTGGAAGTGGCCACACGATGACCTTCACTTGGAGTTTTCGCTTGGTGTTCACACATCTTGCCGGAGGACGCTCCTCTGAAGGAAGCCTAGGGCTTAGGATGTATGTTTTTGAGCGTAGGGCTTCCTGAACCCTAAGCCCCTGAATCCTACCCTTGCCCCGAAACCCTATCCCCCTCGACCGCACCAGGATACCAGGCCAAAGGAAGCCTGGGCGGCCAACGTCCGCTGCCCAGAGAGCTGTTTTTTCTATCAGGGCCTTAATAATTAGAATAGGGTTTAGGGTTTAGGGTTTAGGGTTTAGGGTTTAAGTGGGTTGCTGGGTTTACATTTTTCAGTCTTATAGTGTTACGCATGGCTGAGATGGCTTACAGTTTTATCGGGTTTATGGCTGAACAGCTTGCAGGACAAGGACGAAAAGCAGTTGTTTTTTCGCTTCTTTGCTCTGTGGTTGGAATTCCTTGTAGAAGTTCCTTGCAGATGCAAATAGCGCAGCCTTCCTAAACCCTACACCCTAGAGGTGTTGGCTTTATAGGGCTTGGGACTTTTCAAGCCCAACCCTCTAAAAGGGTGGCCTGATTTTGTTCGCTATGCTGAGCGACCTCAACAGGGATCGCATCTGTAGTGCCCTAAAGGCTCAATCCCGAAGCCCTAAGTTCGAAGCCCCCCCTAAGCCCTAAAGCGCAGCTGCAGGGATCTTCCTTTCTGGGTAAGATGAGGGCTTGTGTGCAATTAGGGTTTAGGGTTTAGGGTTTAGGGTTTAGGGTTTAGGGTTTAGGGTTTAGGGTTTACACGAAATTGCAGCAGCTCTGCCAGGCAGAATTCTAACTTTGTCCCGCGTCCCGCTGAGTTTTAACTTCGGGACTGGGCAAGGAACCTGTAACCTTTTTGGTGATATAGAATCCTACTATTATATGACTTATAAGAGGTTTAGGGTTTGGGGTGTAGGGTTCAGGGTTTAGGGTTTAGGGTTTAGGGTTTAGGGTTTAGGGTTTAGGGTTTGGGTTTAGGGTTTAGGGTTTAGGGTTTAGGGTTTAGGTGAACCTTTCTTGGGCTAGGGTATTCAGCCCCTAAGTTAAGAGGACCAACGCAAAAGCCTAAAGCCTTGCCTGTCCAGTTTTCATCCCACTCCTGCAAGGTGGTCCCAGTCGGCAGCCTCCCTTGAAATTTGAGTTTGGATTAAGTAAAAGGGTTTAGGGTACAGGGTTTCGGGTGAAGGGCTTAGGGTTTAGGGTACAGGGTTTAGGGTTTAGGGTTTAGGTTCGAGCTGTCAATCCTCCTGACCTAAGGACCCGACACCCCTCCCGCAATGCATGACAACACAGCGTTAGGGTAGTTACAGGGTCCCTCAGTATGGGCCCTTAAACTGGTACCCCTTACATACCCTACATACCCTGTACAAACTAAGGGCCCATACATCAGAACCCTGTAAAGGAGGCAAGGGACCATAAGGGCCCATGAAACTACCCTAAATCCTAAACCCTAAACCCTTGGACATTAGACTTAGACCGCACGCGCCACCCCTCAGGCCATCGATCGCGAGACCCGGGTGCTGACGTGCCATGACAGAAGGGTTCAAACAGGGGATATAAGCTATTTTTTTGCGTAAGAACACCGAAGAATGCAAGATACTAATCCCTACGTTACCCATCAGGAAGAATGTTTCTATTTTTGGTGGAGGTTCTTAAGCCATAAGCCAATAGTAGCAAGGTGCTTACTTCCCTCATGAACCAGACTGATGTGCGTGGCATACATCCTCGAATCCGCATCGGTAGGACTTCATAGGATTTAGGGTTTCAGCGTGTGCCAAGGGATCTTACCTCGGACCCTAAGGTGGTGCCCTTGGGTTTTGGCACCTTTTTTAAAGATTTCTAAGGTAATAAAAGAGCCATATTGGTACAACCTTAGGGGTACGAGTCTTGACCCCTTGAATGTGGGGGTTTCATCGGAGTTCTTGGCCTTTCTGGGGGGAAACCGAGCAAAAGAAGTAGGAGTGGCTAAGAGCCTCAGCGGACAGCGTGTGATCTTTCACATTCCGCAGAACATACCGCAATAATGCACACTGGCCGAAGTGTGGATCAGCCCCCATCTAGAACCTGAGGGGCTGTAGTGATGTTTAGGGTTTAGGGTTTAGGGTTTAGGGTTTAGGGTTTAGGGTTTAGGGTTTAGGGCTTAGGGTTTAGGGCTCCGTATTTCCCCTGCCCTTTCAACCCCAAGCCCCAAAAAATACCAGATCCATGCTGTTTGCCTAGAGCAACCTGTACACCATGTGAGAGTAAACGAGAGTGCCTACCCGAAACCCTAAACCCTAAACCCTAAACCCTAAACCCCAAACCCTAAACCCTAAACCCTAAACCCTAAACCCTAAACCCTAAACCCTAAACCCTAAACCCCTCGTATAGTTCCTTTCCCCACACAGAGTTTTCAATCTGATTAAGACAGGCGATTCTGTGACACGCTTCCCAGGCAGAATTGCCCCTGCTGTCTCCCATAAAAACCCGCCCTGAAGGATGAGCTCGTTTGTCTTTGTCGTGTTTCTATCTGCTTATGTAGGGTTTAGGGTTTAAGGTTGAGGGTTTAGGGTTTAGGGTTGAGGGAGGGGTATAAGAAGGGACACCCCAAATCTAATTTCCTTATATGACGCCTATATAGGTCCCTTGATCTGCCACTTTCGTTGCCTTCCTGTCTCTGCGTGGGGTCCGGATCGTGTGATATCCCCGCTGGCCTAGTTTCAGGGTTTGGTGGTAAGGTTCTGTTTGGAGGGGGCGAGAACGGGATCGTGTGGCGCGCTCCTGGTGTTGTCTTCCTTCTTGTCATGATAGCCTTGAATTGTTTGGGGTCTACGCTGGCATAATTTCTAAAGGGTAAACAGCTGCTAATATGTTGACCAAACCCGAAACCCCAAACCCTGAACCCTGAGTCCTTACTAAACCCTAGGCCCTCACATCTCTAAACCCTAAGCCCAAAACCCTAAACCCTAAACCCTAAACCCTAAGCCCTAAACCCTAAACCCTAAACCCTAAACCCTAAACCCTAAACCCTAAACCCTAAACCCTAAACCCTAAACCCTAAACCCTAAACCCTAAACCCTACCGCGCGGAACCTGAAGTCAGGTGGACCAACGTCGTGGACTCGGAGGCCCCGCCCCCCCCGCGCCCAAGAGCACTTCGCGCCAACGTTTACGGCTTGAGGGTTTAGAGGCTTAGGGTTTAGGGTTTAGGGATTAGGGTTTAGGGTTTAGGGTATGTAGGGTGTGTAGCGAAAAAAAAGTTGCAGATTTTATAGGGCCCATATGCTCATACAGGGCTCAGGTGTGAAGGGCGTCTTGGGTCTAGAGGGTTCATAGTCTTGTTAGAGGGCCTATGCATAGGGTTTAGGGGGTACAAGGCCTCCAAAGACTCCTGCCCTAAACCCCCTAAACAGCCCTAAACCCTAAACCCTAAACCCTAAACCCTAAACCCTAAACCCTAAACCCTAAACCCTAAACCCTAAACCCAGGCTTTTCCTTTCAGATTTGGGTTTGCAATTATTTTCTCAACATGTTGGCTATCGTGATACATGATACATACATGGGCATTAGGTGGCTGAAAATCATAGTATCTAAGAAGTATTCAACATACCCCTAGGGCATACCCCTGAAAAGAAAATACAGGGTGTGGTAAAATCCTCCCTTAGACTCCCTTTATATTATGCTTTCATAGGTTAAGGGGTATGGGTTTGGGGTATGGTGAGTTCTTCTTAGATAGTAAATGTGTAGGGTTTTTGGTGTCGGCGCCCACAAGTTCGGGTTTTGGACCCTAAACCCTAAACCCTAAACCCTAAACCCTAAACCCTAAACCCTAAACCCCGAAGCCCTAAACTCCTCAACATAGGGCCACCCAGAGGATCCGGGAATCTTCGGAGGGCATGCTAGGGCTTTGGTGGAGTTGTGCTGCAGTGACCCTAAACCCTAAACCCTACAAACCCTAAACCCTAAACCCTAAACCCTACATATGCGGCATGTTCCGGACCCTAAACCCGAAACCCACCAACTGCCGGCACCCTCACAGTGCAGCCTGAGACCTTGAGCCCCAAGCACTACGCAGGGGTGAACTCGAAGTTGTAAGTTTGCTATATGGGGTTTAGGGTTTAGGGTTTGGGGGTTTAGGGGTTTAGGGGTTTAGGGGTTTAGGGGTTTAGGGGTTTAGGGGTTTAGGGGTTTAGGGTTTAGGGGCATTTCCCCAAAATTGGCCCTCTGTATTCCCCCCCCCCCCCCCCTACCGTGCCAAGTACGGCAATCCCTATATCACCGGAACTCCCACAAGTAAATGTGGGTTTCTCAAAATGAGGGTACCTTCTTGGGGTCCTTATTACAGGGGCATCCTACTATTTTGGGTCTTTTTTGCGGTTCCCTTATTGTCCTAAGCCCCAAATACATGGGTTTCCTACTTTTTTTGAATACACATCTTCGTATTAACGGACGACGAGAGCCACCGCCCTAAACCCTAAACCCTAAACCCTAAACCCTAAACCGCCTTTGGGCCAGAGGACTGGATGGGCGGTGCCGGACAAGGCCCCCAAAGAGAGGCCAGTGTGCTTGTGTGTCTTGTGGCCTACTGCTCCCAGGCCCGCCAATAAACCCTAAACCCTAAACCCTAAACCCTAAACCCTAAACCCTAAACCCTAGACCCTAGACCCTAAACCCTAAACCCAAGGATTGTCCATGAAGAATAGTGGGGACGCCCAGATGTTTTAAGGAATTCTTCCTGGTCTCTGGGCAGCTCAGGGTTAGGATACCTGCTATTCAGGGTGCTTGGACGATCCAGGTATGGCTTACGAAACCCCTACAGGGTGGGGCCCCCTTACTATGCTAACTGTGGTTAAGGGACTTATAACCTACCTTAGGGTCCTTATAACCCAATTTAGGGCCCTTATAACTCTACTTATAACTAGGGGGCCCCACCCTGTAGACCCAGACCCCTGATGTTTAAGCAACGCACGGCCCAGCCCGGCAATCCGAAGCTGCCGCACGCTAGTGGTGATCATAAGACGTGGACCCTTATCCCGAAACGCGAAGTAAACCCATCTCGACATCAGTTCTGCCTAAGCCCCACATGTGTCATTTTAGGGTTTCGGGTTTAGGGTTGATTGTGTATTATATAAGTATGTACATCTGGCTCAGGAGGTCAAGCGAAACAAAGCTTACGAACTAACTGTGAGTGGCTGATAGAGAATCGAATTTGGGATTCGGATGGCCTGTGTCAGACGAGCTAGGGGGATGTGAACTGGGATGATGAACTTCTAGGCCCTTTGGACATTTTATATCTTCCCTTATTGGGTTTAAGAGGATCACCTTCAGGAATATTTTTCAGAGGGTTTTTATGGCCATCCTAGACTTATGTAAGACGCCTTCGACCTTGAGCGACTAGATGCAGCTTCAAGCAACCATACGTGACATTCCTGACTTGGGGAGGTTCATGGGTAGAACACATGCGTTGACAAGTAGCCCGAAGAGTCCCTAAACCCTAAACCCTAAACCCTAAACCCTAAACCCTAAACCCTAAACCCCAAGTCCCTGTAGGTGAACCCTGGACATGATGGATTGAAACCTTCTGTGGGGTACTTCGTGGTAGCCACCCATGAGCCTGCAAGTGCGCAACTCAAAGAGCCCAATACTCCTCAACTGAGGAATATACCTAAACCCTAAACCCTAAACCCTAAACCCTAAACCCTAAACCCTGAATTGATATAGGGATCCTTAATGTGATCTAAGGTATAGTCCTTAATTAAGGGGTATTCGGCTCTTTGGGAATGTAAACTTTAGTGCTTTGGGTTTCGGAAGCCGGACTAGCTAGTCTGAACGGCGAAGCCCTGACCCTAAACCCTAACCCCTACACCCTAAACCCTAAAACCCGAGCCTCTCAGGACGCTGAGAGAGGCGGAAGTTGGCAAGCCTTTCTCGACAAAGTGGCTGGAGGGTTTCGGCTTCAGGGTCATTGGGATACCGGTTTTGCCTACGCGCTAAACTCTAAACCCTAAACGCTAAACCCTAAACCCTAAAGCCCAAACCCTAAACCCTAATCCCTACTTAAACCTGTTGACTTATAGGAGTGTTGGAGCACTGTATGTGAGCCCTTTTAGGGGTATGGCCTTCCAGGTGCGAGTTTAGATTTCTTGAGTGAAAAAGGTTTAGTGAAGGCAGTAAGATTCAGGGATTCCGGATTCACTTTTGACATCTTGAGGTTTAGGGTGTAGGTAGGGTTTATTCGGGTTTAGGGGTTAGGGTTTAGGGAATCGCTCCCCGACTGAAACGCTAGCTCTAAACCCCTAAACCCTACAAGCTAAAAGTTTGCCTCACAACACCAGGGGTTTCGGGTTTAGGATTTAGGGTTTAGGGTTTAGGGCTTAGGGTTCTGGCCCACAGCGACTGACGCCTTCGGACTTTTAGGGTGAGGGTTTAGGGTTTAGGGGTTCGGGTTGGGGTTTGGGGGTTTAAGGTTTGGATTCAGGGTTTAGGGTTTGGTTTCTGGGCTTTAGGGTTTGGGGTTTAGGGGTTTTGGCTTTTCAAGCTTTAAGTTTCAGGGTTCAAGTTGTTGTGATCGTTTTGACTTCTCGGTGCTGCTTCGACCGACCTGTCTTAGCTTAACCTTTGACTCTCGTAAAGTACCTTTGCATACACCTCAGAAAAGCTTTGCATTGGGATGGAGGACGATCTAGACGACGGACCTTTTTGGTACACTGAACTATCAGGCATCACAAGTCTACAAAAGCAGAGACCCGCAAAGAGCCCCTGATTAGATAGTTCCCATATCCCGGGGTTGACTACCCTAAACCCTAAACCCTAAACCCTAAACCCTAAATCCTAAACCATCATCCCTACACATTCCATGGAGCTTGTGCTTATATGCGTGTACCAAATGGTTCTACCATGGACTGAAACCCCAGTGGGGAGGTTGCCCATTCAAAAGGTAACCCTTAGCTAGTATTTTCGGGGTCACCCTAAACCCTAAACCCTAAACCCTAAACCCTAAACCCTAAACTTGGGCCCTAAACCCTACAAGCCCTAGACCCCAAAACCCTAAACCCTATAAACCCGAAACCCTAAACCCGAATGTAGTCAGACTTTAAGACTTTAGGGCTTAAGGGGCACGAGTTTGCATGACTCTTGAGTGCAAGGTTTAAGTGAGGTTGGCGAGGCGGCCCCGATCTGCTCATAAAGTAGGGTTTAGGGTTTTGGCTTTAGGATTTAGGGTTTAGGGTTTAGGGTTCACGGTTCAGGGTTTAGGGTTTAAGGTTTAGGGATTAGGGTGTCAGCTGTCTCTACAGCAAATTGCCTTCGGGAGGAGGGGCGGGAGGTTATGAGGTAGGGCCCCAAGAGAGAGAACCCGAAACCCTAAACCCTAAACCCTAAACCCTAAACCCTAAACCCTAAACCCTAAACCCTAAACCCTAAACCCTAAACCCTACGACTGTCTTGCCCGAGCACAAGGTGAGCGAGATGGGCGCCGATGTGCCGCGAACGCAGAGGATCGACGGAGGAAGATCAGAAAAGGAGCGGACCGAGGGTTTTGGCATTTAGGGTTTAGGGTTTGGGGTTTAGGGTTTAGGGTTTGGGGTTTGGGGTTTAGGGTTGAGGGTTTGGGGTTTGGAGTTTAGGGTTTGGGGTTTAGGGTTTAGGGTTTGGGGTTTAGGGTTTGGGTTAAGGGTTTAGGGTTTGGGGTTTGGGGTTTGGGGTCTAGGGTTTGGGGTTTAGGGTTTGGGGTTTAGGGTTTGGGGTTCAGGGTTTAGGGTTTGGGGTTTGGGGTTTGGAGTTTAGGGTTTGGGGTTTAGGGTTTTGGGTTTGGGGTCTAGGGTTTGGTGTGCGCAAAAGGAAATTTCATGACGTTGGGCCTGACTGGCGTATGCGGGACCCTAAAACCTAAACCCCAAACCCTAAACCCTTAACCCTGAACCCTGAACCCTGAACCCTAAACCGTCTTTTCGCGGGATTTCAAGACGCGCACGCGGCATGTTCTGCTCGAAGGCAGAACTGCCCAAGCTAAGCGCCCGGATTTGGATGTTTTGAGAAGCCATGGCGCCTAGGGTTTAGGGTTTAGAGTTTAAGGTTTAGGGTTTAGGGTTTAGTGTTTAGGCTTTAGGGTTTAGGGTTTAACGGATTTGACAGTGCGCCGTGCATGCAAGCCCGACATCTCGGACAGTCAGCTGAGGCTTAGGTGTCCGGCGTTCAGATTTCGATGCATGGGGTACACCTATAGGGTCTCTAGGTACTTCTCTAGGGAATATTAATATTACTTTGGGTCCCAAGAGGACTGTGCAGGGTTCAGGGTTCAGGGTTTAGGGTTTAGGGTGTCGGGTTTAGGGTTAAGGGTTTCGGGTTCAGGTACGAATACATGAACAAGCGAACCGAGAAGTTGTTGTTGATGCTTGGATTCATCAGACAGCTTCGTGAGCCCTGCCGGCTTGTCCGTATTGTTGCAACCTTGGGTTCAGGGTTTAGGGTTGAAGGTGTGGGTTTAGGGTTTAGGGTATAGGGTTTAGGGTTTCGAGTTTAAGCGTGAACCGTGGAACGTTGACGGATTAGGGTTTAGGGTTCACTGTGAGAGTGTTGCAAATTTGGCAACTACCCCCTCAACGCCCCTAAGCCCTCAACCCTAAACCCTAATACGTAACCATACACACTGCACATCATGTACTTGTATGTTCATGGGTAGTTATAGTCATGGGTACAGTTAGAAGTACACCCTAAACCCTAAACCCTAAACCCTAAACCCTAAACCTTAAACCCTAAACCCTAAACCCTAAACCCTAGGCCCCATGCCATGAGGCACCCACCCAGCCCCTCCCCCGCAGCCGTTCTCAGAAGTCGGTAGCCTCTGGGCTCATCGCCCGGACGAGGAGGAGCTTGTGTTTCATCGCCTTCGCTGGGATTTTGTGTTTTTTCCCGGCTTTTCAGGTAAAACCCTAAACCCTAAACCCTAAACCCTATGTCCATAAGGTTTGGGGTTTTCAGCAGCCAAGTCCCTAAATCTTCTACCTCTTGAGGTACGCCCTAATCAATGTTGACAATGTTGCACTGTGCCTTCAAACAAGCAGACACTACTTGGAGGTTCATGGTACTTATTAACCAGGTAGAACTTATAAGAACAGCTATAAGTACAGTTATAATTGGCTAACCAGTACCTAACCCTAAACCCTAAACCCCAAACCCCAAACCCCAAACCCTAAACCCTAAACCCTAAACCCTAAACCCTAAACCCTAAACCCTAAACCTCCAAGTAGGCAGGTCAAGGCGCACCGAAGCATGAAAGCTTCGAGCTAGGACTCAGAGCAGGCACTTTCCCTGCTTTTCGGGTTGAGTTCCTTTTGTGCCCCTTTTTAAACCAACAAGGGTACCCTTCTCATTCCTAGGTTACTTCTTGGGCCTTGTCGCCCTAAACCCTAAACCCTAAACCCTAAACCCTAAATTGTGAGGTTACTCTTGGGTGTAGCTAAGCTTGTCACCTTCAATCCACAGCCCGAAGCCTTTTCGCCCCCGGTGCCTTAGCCTACAATAGCCTGCAGCTGTTTACAAACACTTTACCATAGGGTTTAGTGTTTAGGGTTTAGGGCTTTTAAACCCTAAACCCTAAGCCCTAAACCTCCCCTAGGAGATCTCTTCTTGCTGCCTCTGTCATCTTCCATGGCGTTCGGTGCGGGGCTTGTCTTTTTGAACCCTAAACCTTAAACCCTAAAGCCTAAACCCTAGACCCTAGACCCTAGACACTAAACCCACAACTGCTTTTTGGCGGTTCAGGGCCGCGGGCTCACGGTTCAGAGTGTGTCGGGATCACTTTCTCCCCTACACTTTGCACTTTGACCCGCCCCCCCCCCCCCAAAAAAAAAAAAAAAAAAAAACAAAAAACAAAAAAAAAACTACACAAATAACATAATTATAAACAACT
>CAJNDS010002067.1:27500-55000 GCA_905221605.1 Symbiodinium natans | reverse complement strand
CCCTGAACCCCAAGCTCGGACTGCGAAAGTTTCCCTGCTACTGCGAAAGTTTCCCTAAACCCTAAACCCTAAACCCTAAACCCTAAACCCTAAATCCTAAACCCTAAACCCCAAACCAGGGCCTGGTACCCTTCGGCCAGAGCGTTTCCTTGGGAAGCGTGCTTGGGGCCCTGGTGTCTTGAGGGCTATTTGGGGGGGGTTTAGGGTTTAGGGTTTAGGGTTTAGGGTCTAGGGTTTAGGGTTTAGGGTTTAGGGTTTAGGGTTTGGGGTTTAGGGTTTAGGGTTTAGGGTTTAGGGTTTAGGGTTTAGGGTTTCGGGTTTAGGGTTTAGGGTTTAGGGGGGGGGGGGGGCTTTGACGGCTTTTTGGTTTCTAGGGGGTGTTTTTTGTTTGAAGGTTTTTTTTTTTTTTTTTGGGGGGGGGCCTTGAGGGCGTTTTTTGTAGTTTTTTGTTCGGTGTTCTCAGTTTTTTTGCATGGTTTTAGGGTTTAGGTTTGGGGCTCCACTTGTTTGTGGGTGTAGGGGTTTAGTGGTGGAGTTTGCAGGTCGCCCCTTTAAACGCCAATAACCAAATTCAGACACCAAACCCGAATTTTAGGGTTTAGGGTTTAGGGTTTAGGGTTTAGGGTTTAGGGTTTAGGGTTTAGGGTTTAGGGTTTAGGGACCTTAAGCTCGGCTTGGCAGTAGGGCTACTTGAAGGTTCATGCGTAGCTATAAGTAGGGTTATAAAGTGTGGGAACTATACTACTAACCCTATTTAAGGTGCTTATCATCCCTACTGACCACTACCAATGAACCTCCAAGAAAGGGGCAAGTTTGATTAGATGTGCGTGATTGGCTTCGATTCGGTGTCCGAGTTCGAGATGATCGACCCAAATCCTGAACCTTAAACTACTGTTTGCTCAAGAACCCCCCCCCAATAAATAGAAATGTTCTTCCCTATAAGGAAAATAAGGGGATAGTTGTAAGATTTTTTTCCGCGTTTTAAGCAAATAGTAGTAAACCCCGCAAACACCCAAACTTCTGAAACCCTGAACCCTCAAACGCCTCAACGTAGGCCCCCAAAAGCAGTGCCCGAACCCGGGCATCGATCCTGAACGCTAACAACCCAACATCCTAAACCCCCACGGTTTACGGTTTAGGGTTTAGGGTTTAGGGTTTAAGGTTTAGGGTTTGGGGTTTGGGGTTTAGGGTTTAGGGTTTAGGGTTTAATTAGGGTTTAGGGTCTAGGGTTTAGGGTTTTAGGGTTTAGACCCGAAACCTCACACCCGAAACCCCAAACCCGAAGCCCTAAACCCTGAGGGTTACCCTATAAGCCCTAAGACCCATCCCAGACCTAATCTTGGTCATAGCCGGGTAACATGTTGCGTGTTTAAGGGTACTGAAACTCAATATGGAACGCAAATAAGCCCTAAACCCTAAACCCCAAACCCTAAATCCTAAACCCTAAACCCGAAACCCTATCTCACCCATGGTTTAGTACTGCCCCACACCCAGGACCCCGTACTCGCTTGAACCCCAGACCCCGGCTCAAGGACGGGCTTCTGCTCGGGCTTCGCCCTGAAGAAGGCCCCCTAGGGTTTAGGGTTTCGGGTTTCGGGTTTAGGGTTTAGGGTTTAGGGTTCAGGATCAGCCTACCACCAGGAGAGAAGGTTCAGGGCTCTCTACCCATGTAGTGTCTATAGGGTTCAGTGTGTAGAGCAACCTATATGGTCAGTTCTGTGTACTCTGGTCCTTTTTTGGATACCCTGAATATTTGGCGTTGTAGTAGACTAGGGACCCAAGAAGGGACTATCATTTGGAGAACAGGGTTTGGGGTTTGGGGTTCAGGGTTTGAGGGTTTAGGGTTTAAGGTTTTGGAAAAGCAAAGACCCGCTCGACAGTTCAACAGCGCCATCGCCCATGATAGCACACCCAACACGTGCAAGTTTCTGGAGCACCTCAGGAGTTGAGGTTTAGGGTTTAGGATTTAGGATTTAGGGTTTAGGGTTTAGGGTTTAGGGTTTAGGATTTAGGATTTAGGATTTAGGGTTTTGGGTTTTGGGATTCGCATGTAAGGTTGTAGGCTTGGGGTTCCCACTCAGAAAACAAAGAGACGCCGCAGGAAGTTCGCAGCTTCCACCTTTGAGTTGTCATGGTGAGCAAAAATAGCTCCACAAAATGTCATGAGTTTTCTAGCACCCTAAACCCTAAACCCTAAACCCTAAACCCAAGAGACTCGATTCTGGGGGGATTTTTGTCCTCCATGGAATGACATCGCCACCAACGGTTCTGCGTGCAGCAACATAGGCCGACAAGTGGGGTTTTAGGGTTCAGAGTTCAGGGTTCAGGGTTTTAGAGTTTAGGGTTTAGGGTCTAGGGTAAAAGGTCCAGCGTTCGTCTGAGGAGTTTCATTGAGGGATACACAAGCTTCCCAGCTTGCCCGTAAACCCTAACCCTCATCACGCAACCAAAACCCCTACACCTCCGGGCTGGGTTTGAGCGCCTCACTTGGTGTAGGGTTCAGGGTTCAGGGTTCAGGGTTCAGGGTTCAGGGTTTAGGGTTTAGGGTTTAGGGTTTAAGGTTTCGGGTTTCGGGTCTAGGCTGGAGCAGTGTTTAAGGTGTCGGGTGCCTGAAACCTTTCACTAGGGTTTCGGGTTTAGGGTTTAGGGTTTAGGGTTTGGGGTTCAGGGTTTAGGGTTTAGGGTTTAGGGTTTAGGGTTTAGGGTTTAGGGTTTAGGGTTTAGGGTTCGAAGGAAGGCGAGCTTTTCTGGATGCTGCGGCTCGTGGATTGGAGGGTGAGGCCTGCGGCGTTGCCAAGCGGCGCGCTGCTGAGCAATGTTAAAGCCTAAGCCCCAAAGCCTAAACCCTAACCCTAAACCCTAAACCCTAAACCCTAAACCCCCAGGTGGGGAAAGCTGCAGCCGGCCTCTTCGGTGGCCTCTTCGTCCTGGAGCAGGCACTAGGGCTTTAGGAAGCTTAGGGTTTAGGGGTTCCCGGGTTTAGGGTTTAGGGTTTAGGGTTTAGGGTTTAGGGTTTAGGGTTTGGGGGTGAAGGGCACCATATGTTGGATGCGCGCTTTGCTTGTGTGATTATAGGGTCCTTAAGGGAGGGGATTTAGGGTTTAGGGTTTAGGGTTTTAGGGTTTAGGTTTTCATGGGAGGTAGGTAGCCAGAAAATGTTTGGGAAGCTCAGGGAGCCTTAGGGAGTAGTGGGGAGTGTTAGGGAACCTTGGGTTAAATACCCCTTGAACCCGCTCCCTTAAGGACTCTACTAGACTCTACAATGTGAGCTTATCTTTCTTACGTTGGTGATGTAGATGGCTGATTTTCCTCGTGCACTGAACATCTCCGCGTCTTGGGGATCGGAGGCCCGCGAAACCCTAGGCCCCAAACCACAGGGTTTAGGGTTTGGGTTTAGGGTTTAGGGTTTAGGGTTTAGGGTTTAGGGTTTAGGGTTTAGGGTTTAGGGTTTAGGGTTTAGGGTTTAGGGTTTAGGGTTTAGGGCGTCAGGAGTCCCAAGCCGCTCAAGCCCTCTACGACACACCCTGAGCCCTCAAGCCTAACCTTCAAAACCCGGTTGCGAGGTTGGATAGCGGCTCCTAAACCCTAAAACCTTAAAACTCTAAAACCCTAAAACCCCCAAAAAACCCTAAACCCCTAAAACTCTTAAAACTCTGAATCCTTAAAGCCCCAAAAATCCCTAAACCCCTAAAACTCTTAAAACTCTGAATCCCTAAAGCCCCCAAAACCCTCTTCAGTGCTAGTAGCAGAAACGGATCCACATGGGGTTGACTCTCCGTCTCACAGGTCTCCTACTAGTAGCCAGGTTGAGACAGACATGCCGCCTCTTCATCACCAGATTCGGTCCACCCGAACTCCTCGACCCGAAGCCCTACAGGGCGGGGCCCCCTTACTATACTAACTGTAGTTAAGGGACTTATAGCCTAACTTAGGGTCCTTCTAACCCAATTTAGGGCCCTTATAACTCTACTTATAACTAGGGGGCCCCACCCTGTAAACCCTAAACCCTACGCCCCAAACCTCTCAGCTTTTGCAGTCTTGGCCAGCTTTCTGAACAGGTCCAACCTCCCGGTTTTAGGGGCTTGGGGAGCTCTTGAATGTTTAGGCGGCTTAGGGTTAAGACCGAAACCCTAAACCCTAAGCCCTAAGCCCTAAGCCCGAAACCCTAAACCCTAAACCCTAAGCCCTAAACCCCAAACCAGCCAGCCCCCACCAGCAGATCAGGCTCTCGCTTACGGGGGCTACATCACCGTGCCTGCCGTCAGCAGAGTAGTATCTGGGTTTAGGGCTTGACGGCCGTTAAGAGTAGTATCTGGGTTTAGGGTTTGAGGGCCTTTTGGTGTGTTTTTTTGTTTTTTTGGTGTTAGGCTTTTAGGGATTTAGGACTTAAGGTTTTAGGGTTTTGGGTTGAGGTTCTTGTTAAGGAACTGACATGAAGTTGCCATAATAAGGCTTAAGGGTAGCCCCCATGCCAGACTACCTTAACTGCTCCCACCTGAAGATAAGTTTCCAGATCACCCTTAAATCTCTCCATGTTGTCCCTCTATCCTGAACCCCCTAAACCCTAAACCCTAGACGCTGAAGATTGAACCCTGAACCTAGACCCTAAACCCTTCCCTAAACCCAAAACCCCACAATTAGAAACCCACCCTAAACCCCAACCCGGCAAAGTATCCTCCAACCTTCATGGTCGGCTCTGGGTCCTGCAGGTTCCAAGGGTTAGGGTTTAGGGTTTTGGGTTTTGGGTTTTGGGTTTTAGGGCTTAGAGTAGGCCCTTATTCGTTTTGTCAAGGGGTTTAGGTTCCCTGAAAAAAGCCCCTGTAAACCCACGAAAAGGGTACGCTACCCCTGGGTCTAGTTAGGGTTCATTTAGGGTTTAGGGTTCAGGGTTTAGCGGTTAGGGTTTAGGGTTTAGGGTTTACTTTAGGCTACTGGGAAGTTTGCTTCGGGTTTGGGGTTGATAGGGTGTCGTCGGGAGTAGGGTGTACGTAAAGGGTCGTCCTTAAAAGTTCTGGGTTTAGGGTTTAGGGTTTAGGGTTTAAGTACACCTGCCCTCCCTGATTGCAGCGCAGTTGCGTATCCGGGAATGGACGGAGCCCCATACCGCGATGCAGCTAAGTAGATGGGGATGCTTCGAAGGGTCCTTGAGAACCCAAACCCCCGAGACCTCAACGTAACCCCGAAGCCCTAAATCCTCAAAAGGTACCACAAGGGTCCTAGGAAACTCTGGCACCTAAACCCTAAACCCTAAACCCTAAACCCTAAACCCTAAACCCTGGGTCTTCAACATCTTTGGGCTCTACAACCAAAAGTCTGAGGATGTCCCCCTCCACAACCCTGAACCCGAAACCCTAAAACCTCCACGGACCCCACTCCCCGCCCTCCACTCAAGAATTAGGGTTCAGGGTTTAGGGTTTAGGGTTTAGGGTTTAGGGTTTAGGGTTTAGGGTTTAGGGTTTAGGGTTTCGGTTTAGGGTTGTACTTTAGGTACCTTCTATCCGCCTATGTAAACCCTACAAGGGGTTCTACAGCCCCCCATATAAGCCCTTTAAGGGATTCTACGAGGTACCTAATTGCTCCATTCCCTACGAAGAACCAGTAAGCCCCAAAACAAGTACATTCGCACTATGGCCATTAAGAATCCAAGAACATCACATGCCGATGCAGTAGCGCAAGCAAATAAACAAACAACACTTAACTCGCAACCCAACTCAGAAACGTAGTTGCAATCACAGTCTCAATAGATGCTTCAACAAGTGACTAAAATGCAAAAGGCCGATAAGCCAAACAATCGCAACAAGTAGATTAATAACATACATCAAGATCAATAAGCCTGCGAATGCATGTGTAGTGTGTATATACATATACACGCAAATAGCTATCAACATTAATCAATGTATATATATATATATATACATAGGTTTTCATGGCTGGAATCTCCCTTTGTCTTTTTTTTGTCGTTTGTTTCTTTCTGTCTTTCTTAATGTGTCTCTTTCTCTCGTTATCTCATTCTCTCTCACTCTCGCTCTCTCTCTCTCCCTCTCCCTCTCCCTCTCCTTCTGTCTTTCTCTTCATATGCAATATTGATATCTCTTCGTCGCACCCAAACCCTAAACCCTAAACCCTAAACCCAAATCCCGAAGCCACTAACGTTCAACCCAGGAACTGGGAGAAAGCTGAGCCTGATGCTCAGTTTCCCTGGGCTTTTAGGTTTAGGGTTTGGGGTTTGGGGTTTAGGGCGAGGGACCCTGGGTATACAGTAAACCCTAAAACGTTGGAACATCCTGACCCCCATGCCCAAAAGGTATGCTGAAAGGAGTCCCGGCTCTACTCATCCTTAAACCATGGCCCGACTTTCTGGGGTTTACTGTATAGAGATAGTTTTGTACATGGGTATTTCCCAAAACAGGGGTATCCCGTTTATTCCCCAAGTAGAACAGAATCCTCTTAAAAGGGATTCCCCCCCCCCCCCCCCCCCCCCCCCCCCCCCCCCCCAAAAAAAAAAAAAAAGGAAAACAAAAAAAAAAACTAAAACCAAAAAAGGGTACCCCGATTTTCGGAACCCCCGCATAGTTACAGAGAGCAGCAGGGAACAAGGTCTGGTCCAGAGAGGTTGCAGGCGAAGGGTTGGCCCGTAAGCCCTAAACCCTAAACCCTAAACCGTCAACCCTAAACCCTCAACCCTCAACAGTAACCCTAAACCCTAAACCCTAACAAGGACCGTCCTACAGAGGGACTGGTACCTCCTGGGGAGGGGTCTGGGGTTTGAATTCCGGGGGTGTTGAGGGCCCGAGAGCCTTATAGGGTAAACCCTAAACGCTGAACCCCAAAACCCGAAACCCTACACCCTAAATCCACCGAAACCCGAAACCCCAAGCGAAGCTGTCCCACCGTTGGAGCTTGTAAAGTTTGCCGCTGTCCACGCGGCCCCTTTCAAACACTGATACGCTAAGCTAAAATGGGACTTCTTTTAAATGAGGGCCCCTTTGAAGGACACTCGTGATATCAAGTCCTGGTACCGAACATGTCTTAAAGGGGATTAACTTTGAACTACATGATTTTGCCCATCACCCTCGCCCGAAGCACCAAAGCTCCCTAAACCCTAAACCCTAAACACTAAACCCTAAACCCTAAACCCTAAACACTAAACCCTAAACCCTAAACCCTAAACCCTAGACCCTAGACCCTAAACCCTAAACCCTAAACCCTAGACCCTAGCCCTAAACCCTAAACCCTCAACCCCAAACCCTCAACCGCACAAGGAAAGATCTGATGACCGCGCTTGACCTCAACAAGGACATGGGGGGGGGGCCGGGGCGGGGTTTGGTCACCGCAGACTCACTGTGGAGAGTACATCTGTAGAAATATATATATATATATATATAGATATTTATTTATGTATATGTTTTTGTTTATACCCCTAAACCCCAAACCCCAAAACCCAAACCCTAAACCCCAAACCCAAAACCCAAAACCTTAAGCCTTAAACCCTAAACCCTAAACCTGTTGATGTGCAGATGTTGCATGTCTTGCGTTGCCAAATGGACGTACCATGCGTGAGAGTTCGCTCGAGTCAGTCTCCAGTTTGTCTGCAGCTCCCATGGCACTGCTGAATTGCTTTTCGCCGGAAATGTCCAGTCCTAGGGCCCACATGAAAGTTTTCGGGTTTCAGGGTTTAGGGTTTAGGGTTTAGGGTTTAGGGTTTAGGGTTTAGGGTTTAGGGGTTTAGGGGTTTAGGGGTTTAGGGTTTAGGTTAGGATTCAGGGTTCACGGTTAGGGGCTTAGGGGAAAAAGCGACCTTAACGTAGGGAGCCGAGGATGTGCCACATGAGCTCCAGCCGTGCAGAGAGTCCCTGGAGTCCTGCCCTAAAAGCCTAAACCCTAGACCCTCCAAGGTGGGGCCCCCCAAGCTGTAAGTAGAGTTATAAGGGCCCTAAATTGGGTTATAGGGACCCTGAATTGGGTTATAAGTCCCTTAGCTACAGTTCGTGTAGTAAGGGGGCCCCTTCCTTGTAGAGGAACTGGTGCAGGCTTGAAGAGGGACAGGTATCTTCATGATTGGTTGGTATCTTCCCGTTTGAGGACTTACAAGGGGGATGTTCCCCCTTGTACTTCAGTCCTTAATAGGGTTGAGGGCTTAGGGTACAATGCCAATGAAGGACGGCTAGTATAAGGGGGAACATCCCAAGATTTTTCGATTACTTCCAAAGGTTTTCGCTCACAATCCTGCAGCCAGTGCACTGATTCTCCCAAGACAGGCTGGGAGAATTTATACCCCACACATACATATATATATATATATATACATATGTGTATATATATATATACATATGTTATATATATATATATATATGAGCACACCGAACCTCTCCCTTGTTGGAAAGGGCTTCCCATAGGGTCGCTTTAGGGCCCAAGTATATACTGTATGGGTACACCGACCCTTAGGGTCTCTATACCTAAACCCTAACCCTAAACCCTAAACCCTAAACCCTAAACCCTATAGGTATGTCCGACTCCGCAAGGATGGCAAGTTCGATGCGACGGACCTCAACCACGGCTACATGAACTGCCTGAAGGCCCGGAGCTTCGTGGGGTCTTGAGGAACAGTTGCGCCCGCATCCTTTAGCCCTAAACCCTAAACCCTAAACCCTAAACCCTAAACCCTAAACCCTAAACCCTAAACCCTAAACCCTAAACCCTAAGCAGGTTTAGGGTCCAGGATTTAGGGGTTACGCTGAACCCTTGACCCTCAACCAAGTTGGGGGAGCTTGGACTTGAACTCGGGGTACATCGGGTGTCAAGTCGCACCATCCCAGACCACCTGGGAAGAGCCAAAAAGTTGATCCCCTAAAAGGTTCCTGAGAATGACCCGGTAGTAGTAGAAGGTACTACTTTGGGGGTTCTACTTTCTGGATCCTCCCTCAAGCCTCAACCCAACAAACCCTAAACCCTAAACCCTAAACTCTAAACCCTAAACCCTAAACCCTGGCCACAGGTGCTCCAGAAGAACACTGCGGGCCTCTCAGGCGGCTTTGCAGGTGGCTTCCTCCTGGGCGCACTGGGTCCCAGAGCCAGGGTACCAGGTTCCTCTAAGGAAGTTTAGGGTTTAGGGTTTAGGGTTTACGGTTTAGGGTTTAGGGTTAAGGGTACAGAAAGTTTATGAAATTTATGTCAGGTTTAATGTGGTATCCTGATTAGTGTGGGGGGGGGGCCCGCCCCCCCCCCCCCAAACTAAATCCACCCCCGCAATAGTGTCACCAAAAAAAGGGACCCCCCCAAACTAATTTTCGGCCCCGGGCCCCCCCCACCCGCTCCTCTTCATTTCCTCTTCGCTCCTCTTCCCTCTCCTCTTCCTGACAAACAAGCTTGCCTCAGCGAAGGAGGCTGTGGAGGCGGATGCTCGCTTCTTTTGCTCTTTTCTTTCATCATCTTGTTCTCTTTTTTTCTCTCTTCCAAAACCCATGCCCGAAAAACTTTACTTTATTGTGGGGGGGCAATCGAATTTTGGTCTCCTGAATAATTTTTGGAAAACTTTTCATTATTGGAGGGGTCCAGACTAATCAGGATACGACATTATTGCTTTCAGTGTCTACAGTTGCGGGTCTGATGACGATCTGTAGACTCTGGAGCTCAGGTTTCATTGGTGCATAGTAGGGGTTGTAAGGAGTTTTCGGGTACAGGGTCTAGGGCTCAGAGCCCTCAACCCTGAAACCTAAACCCTAATAGGGTTTTGAATCGCCATCCTCGGAAGGGATCGTGGGTGTTTTAGGGTTTTGGGTTTAGGGTTTGGGTTTAGGGTTTAGGGTTTAGGGTTTAGGGATTCTGGACACTCTCGACATTCTCTTGCTTGCCTATTGAAGACCCATGTGCCTCTACAAATTCTTGGGCTCAAAGGGGCTACTTTTTCGGAACGACTCTCAGGCCCAAGTATATACCCCAAACCCTAAACCCGACCCTAAACCCTTTGGTTCTGTACGGTGTAATGCATGGCCTTTAGAGCACTTCCTGAAAGATTTTGTGGTTGTCAGGTCTCGGAAACCAGGGAGTACGGCATCAGGTCATTTCCCCTCTTTCCTCGGACGAAAGCGAAAGGGCTTAGGGCTTAGGGCTTAGGGCTTAGGGCTTAGGGCTTAGGGCTTAGGGCTTAGGGCTTAGGGCTTAGGGCTTAGGGCTTAGGGATTTGTAGAGTCATGTTCGTCACAGAGCCATACTCATGACGAGAACCGGCATGGTGCGGTGAATACGAACCGGCACAGTGCGGAAGATGTCGCGAAGCTCCAAGATCCGTGAACCCTGAGACCTCAGCTTCGAACACTTCATAAACCCTATAAACCTGGGACACCCTAAAACCTTAAGCCCTTTAGCAGCCCTAAACCTTTGAAGCCCTAAACCCTCGACTCTAAATTCCTAAACCTTGAACCTTCGAAACCCTGGGCCTTAGTACCCTAAACCCTAAACCCTAAACCCTAAACCCTAAACCCTAAACCCTAAACCCTAAACCCTAAACCCTTCAACCTCATCAAGCCGTAGCCTTACTATCCCTAAAGCTTAAACCCGAAACCCTCGAACCCTCTGAGGCTTACAAACCGTATCCTTAAACCGCGCAAACCCTAAACCCTAAGACCTTAACCTTACGAGCCCTAAACCTTAAACCCTAACCCTGTAAACCTGAAAAGCACTAAACCCTAAACCCAAAACCTGCCTGCAATCCAGAACGTCTCAGGCCCGGTACGGCTGAGGGAGGGTGCGGCCACGCAGTTCGTGGCTTTTAAGGGTTTGTAAGTTTCTGGGTTTGGGGTTCAGGGTTTATAGGGCTTAGGTTGTCTTCAGGTTTTCGAGCTCTGCAAGTACGCAAGCCAAGCTTTGAGGCCTTTCAGGGTTTTCACGTTCTAGGGATTCGCTTTGGGGTTTTCGATTGTAGGCTTGGGGAGCAGGGCTTAGGGTGCAGGTCTTAGGGTTTTTTTGGTTTAGGGGCGCAGTGTTAGGGCCTGTTAGGGTTTGGGAGTTTTCGGGGTGTAGGGTATGAATGAAATCTGCCGTCAGAGGTTCGACAACTACAGCCACACGCGGGGGGGGGGGGGGGGGAGAGCCCGAAAGCTAGAGAATGTCATGACTGCATAGGCTCCATACCTACATCTCTCATGTGCCGAATCTACCTCTCGATTCCGAATTGTTGCTCTTTATGTGCTTCTGAGTACAGACGGTACAGAAGCTGCTGTACATACTGAGCTAGATTGCGCGGGATCTGAGTGCCGTTTCAGTCTGCGCTTCGCGTCGTGATTCGTAACTTGCATCCCTGTCCCTCCCTAAGCCAAAGTAGCCTGCACAACCCTTTACCTTAATTACACCCTAAACCTTTAATCTGCCTTTTTGTATCAAGAGCGTGTGCCTGGTCATTTCTAGGTTGCTCTTGGACCTAGAAACCCTAAATCCCTAAACCACTAAACCCCTAAGCCCTAAACCCTTCGTTTCCTAAACTCTAAGCCCTACACCTGAAACCCCAACTTTGTGGGCTGAAGCTCACCAAAAACGACTAGCAGCCCTGGCATTCTCCGAGGAATGTAGGGCTTGGGGTTTAGGATTTAGGGTTTAGGGTTTTAAGGGTGCAGTGTTGACAAAGGCCTAAGTGTTGCCAAGACTGCGACTGCACTCACAGACCTGCGCGGAGTTTTAAGGCAGCTCCTCCCACAACCCTGAGCAATTTGATTAAGGTGGGTCCCTAAAGCCTATAGACCCTAAACCCTAAACCCGCCTAAACCCCAAACCCTACACCCTAAACCCGAACTCAACCCTAAACCCTGAACCCGCAACCGTACGTCCCATAGCCCTAAGCCCGAAGCCCTACCAAGGCAAACCCACTCCCAAAGCCCAAGACCTGTACTCTGACCCTAAACCACAAACCCTTCACCACAGATGCCTTAAGCAAACCCGTGAGAAGCCTAAACTCCGTGCTTGCTTGATGTTTTCTTTTTTGGAGGTCCATATGTGCGCAAGGTTGTGACTATGTGGGCCATGGCCCAGCTACTTATATGCTCATTTCATGTACGCTAGTGACACGGCCGCATTATCATAGTATCCTCCCTGGACCGTGCCCCGAACCCTAAACCCTAAACCCCAAACCCCAAATCCCAAACCCCAAACCCCAAACCCTAAACCCCAAACCTAAACCCTGAACCCTAAACCCTAAACCCTAAACCCTAAACCCTAAACCTTCATGTGGTTTAATATATATATATATATGCTTCAGGGCAACTCAAAGTGTCGGTTGTAAGGTCGCGGACAGCAGGTCTATGACTCAGTATGACTCCCGGAAAGCCCTGTAGGGTTGAGGGTTTAGGGTTCAGGGTGTTTTTTGGGTTTAGGGTTTAGGGTTTAGGGTTTAGGGTTTAGGGTTTAGGGTTTAGGGCTAGGGTTTAGGGGTTAGGGTAGAAAGTTGAGGGTTTGAGGGTTTCAGGGTACAATTTTCTTTGCAGTGTCCGCAAGGGAGGGATGTCTGAGCCGGTCAGGTACTTCAGTGATGCCTGGTACTCCCTAGTTCGGGGTTTGGGGCTTGGGTTTAGAGTTTAGGGTTTAGGGTTTAGGTTTTAGGGTTTAGGTTTTAGGGTTTAGGGTTTAGGGTTTAGGGTTACCTAAACCCCAAACCCCTGGTTACTGTTTCTTAGATTCCTCAAGGTGCCTAATCTGTCCCTAAACCCTAAACCTGTCCCTACGCCCTAAACACTAAAACCCTAAACCCTAAACCCTGAACCCTAAAGCCTAAACCCTTACCCTAAGCCCCAAAGCCTAAGCCCTAAACCCCAAACCCTGAGTAGAGGTGGAGGAGAAAAGGAAAGACGTCCTTAGACCGCTCGATTCGTTCCAATGGGAAAAGACGATAGACAAGAGAGGAAAAAAACAAAAGACCTGGCCGTGCTGCTTCAGGGTTTAGTTTGCAAACCTAATCCTAAACCCTAGACCCCAAACCCTAACCCTAAATCAAACATTAGCAAACAAACAAGTTGAATGTTCAGAATTCTGGGTTTTTGCGTGTGTGTTTTAGGGTGTGCAATGTTTAATTAGGGTTTTGGGGTATTTCACTATGGCCCTAAACACGCTGGAACCCAAAAGGCCCTAGAGCGTTTCAACTGCAAACCCTCACCCCGTGACATACGCAAACTGCGCAAAGCCAACCCCGTCACAGTGGAACAGCTGTCCCCCAGTTTACAGGTCCCTGGCCGACATTTTTGCTTTTGCTAAGAGACGGACGTACAGCCCTGGTGTTGTTGCTCCCTTGCAACCCTTGACCAGGCACCCCTAAACCCGAAACCCTATACCCTAACCCCTAAGCCAATAGACCATTGCCGGGTTTAGGACACACAGGTTGAGATCGACCCAAACCCTGCGCCCAGAATAACATATGTACCATAGTAGGAGGGTTCAGGGTTTAGGGTTTAGGGTACTTACTACTTACCCTTAACAACAGGACAGACGCCAAGAAGGAAGGTATACATCCACCCGTTTAGTAACAGGTGGTTTAGGGTAGCTAGGGGGAGCTGAGGGTTTGGAGTAGCCTAAAGGTAGCTTCGGTAGTTTAGGGTAATCTAGGGTAGTTTAGGGCTTGGGAAATACGAGGTTTAGGGCTTCGGGTTCAGGGTTTACGGCTTATACACATAATCCATATATAATTACAAATATGATAGAACTATATGCATTTATATACATGTATCTAAGGCATGTTCCGGTGGGTAGTTTCCTCGGAGAAGCCTTACACATGGGCCCTATATATGCGCCCGCGTTCCGCGTAATCGACCCCCCCCCCCCCCCTGGCATCCCCCCCCAAACCCTGCCTTTTAACCCTAAAAACACCACGGACCACAGGGGAGGAGAGAGAAACCTCAGCCTCAACCCCACACCCTGAACCCTAAGCCCTAAAACCTAAACCCACCAATGAACGACAGGAGGGAGAAGGATAAACCCGAAACCTTAGCCGCATTAACCCTGAACCCTGAACCGTAAACTCAGCACGAACCACAGGGGGGGGAGGGGAAACCGTAAACCTACCATTACCCCAACCCTTGAACCCTGATTAAACTCTAAACCCACAATGAACCTATGGACCAGAGTGAAAATCCTGAACTCTACAGCCTAGCCCTAAACCCCTAAACCACAAACCCATGAACCACAGACCATGAACCACAGGGGGGGGGGGACCCAAAACCCACCAGGAACCACGGGGGGGGGGGGGATACCATGGGATGGGGGGCGGGGAGGGGGGGAGGGGGGTGCGCCTATGCTGGCGCATATACGCCACTTTGCCCCAAAGACGCTTTGCATGAGCCCCATCTTTAATAAATCACATGTAGGACTTGGCTTTCTCAGTCTTCGTCTGCCGTTTAGGCTTTACAGGGTTTAGCGATGCCAGATAGGCTAGGTGTGCTTCTAAGGGTCATCCCTTGGGATAGTCCCCCTTATGCTAGCGGTCCTTAGTGGGGATTGTAGTACGCCCTGTTAAAACCGCTGTTAAGGACGGTTAGTATAAGGTAACATCCCAAGTCATCCCATTTCATCTCCCTTCAAGGTACAAGAAATACATCCAGCCGGTCTAGGTCATGAGAGTTTGGTGCCCATAGGGTTTAGGTTTAGGGTTTAATGTTTAGGGTTTAAGGTTTAGGACCAAGGATATCTGAATTCGGGCCGCGCCATGTTCCAGAACATGCGAAACCTGCTTTCTGGAAGGTGGGGAGCATTTGGGTGCAGAAGAGCTCCCCTGAGTTAACACCCTAACCCTAGACTTTGGGGCTTCGAACGCTAAACCCGTTTAGGGTTTAGGGTTTAGGGCTTAGGGCTTAGGGTTTAGGGCTTAGGGTTTAGGGTTTACGGCTAGAACCCGAAAAACCCTGCACCCTACAACTGTTACCCGAACCTAGGAATCCGAAACCCCGAGACGACAGTCTGCATCGTCTCTGAGTCCCGCAATACCGAAGCTTCAGCTCAAGCTCCATGCATCGGGTAAGGTTTAGGGGTTTAGGGTTTGGGGTTTGGGGTTTCGGGTTTGGGGTTTAGGAGGGTTTAGGGCTTTAGGGTTTAGGGTCATGAGGGCTGCCCAAAATGCTGGGTAGGCCCTTGAGATATTTGTGTCGAGTGGGGCTTCGAAATCATCCTGCTGAGATTCAGGGGTATGGTTTATGGTTCGGGCAGTCTGGTACATGTTTTGTTTTTGGGGGGGGCATCTGGCTAAAAACCCTTTAAACCCGAAAGCCCCAAACCCTAAACCCTAATCCCAAGCGAGGCCTGTCTACAGGTCATTTGGGCCTTGGGGGGGGGGGGGGGGGGGGGGGGGGGTAGTACAGAATCCCGAAACCCTAACCCTTTTTCCCTATACCCTAAAGCCTAGGTCACTGGCCTGGGTGCTTTTAGCACCAGCGCGCCCCCTCAATGAGGCACCCTCAACCCTAAACCCCTAAACCAGAAGCCCTCAACCTTAAACCCCTGAACCCTAAAGCCCCAAACCCTAAAGCCCTAAACCCTAGACCCTAAACCCTAAACCCTAAACCCCCCCATAACCCCCAACCCCTCGACCCTCTTTGGCTCAGTGGCGGCTGGGGAGCCAGAAATAAGCGGACTCCAGCAGGCCCCACGCCAAGTAGTGCCTAGAAGCCCTAAACCCTAAACCTTAAATCCTAAACCCTCAACCCTAAACCCTACAGGGTGGGGCCCCCTTACTATGCTAACTGTAGTTAAGGGACTTATAACCTAACTTAGGGTCCTTATAACCCAATTTAGGGCCCTTATAACTCTACTTATAACTAGGGGGCCCCACCCTGTAAACCCTATCAGCCCTAGACCCTACTTGTCCTAAACCTCTTAAGCCCATGTAAGCCCGCTCGAGGTGGTGCTTTCTGCTTTTGCTGGCGGCCTGCGGCGATGCGCTTGACGCGCCAAAGGTGTCGCACGCAGGCGCGCTGGGCAGGTTACCCAAAAGTCTAGGGTTCAGGGCTTATAGGGTTTTAGATGGTTGAGAAGGTTTTTTTTAGAGGGTTTAGAGGGTTTAGAAGGTTTTTTTAGAGGGCTGCTAGTTAGGGTTTAGGTTTCAGGGTTTAGGGTATCGGAGCCTTCGCGGCTCCACCCTCTAAGCCCCGCATCCAAGACCCGAAGCCCTTAAACCCGTACACCCTCAAGCCCTGAATTCCCAATCCGTAAACCCAAACCCCATAATTACCCGAAACCCTAAACCCTAAACCCTAAACCCTATAAACCCTAAATCCTATAAACCCTATAAACCTATAAACCCTATGAACCCTAAACCCTAAACCCTAAACCCTAAACCCAAACCCTGATCTACTAATCCATACCAAGGAGGCGGAGGCGGAGGGGGGGGGGGGGGGGTGGGAACCGTTTAGGCCATTGGGCCGCCGAGAGCTTCAACAAGCCCAAACAAGAACCCAAGAGAGCGACAAGGGTTTAGGGTTTAGGCTCTAGGGTTTAGGGTTTAGGTTCTAGGGTACTAGGGTTTAGGGTTTAGGGTAAGCGTCTATAGCCCTAAGCCCGAAGCTCCAAGCCCCACGCCAAACCGGCATTCTAGGTTCAGGGTTTAGGTCCGGAGTGGCCGCGTCGTTCATGAAAGCGCGGCTGGGTTTTTCATCACAGCATGTTCCTGTCAAGCACCTTAGGGTTTAGGGTTTAGGGTTTAGTTTCGGGTTTAGTTAGGGTTTAGGGTTTAGGGTGCAGCCCCCAAACCCGATGGGTTTAGGTTACAGGGTTTAGGGGTTTAGGGGTTTAGGGCCTTCAAGCCTACATGAAACCTGATTGCGTTGCTCATTGAGCCATATACTCAACCCAAGCCTCAACCCTTGTAAAGCCTCAACCCTACGCCCTAAAACCCTAAAACCCTGAATCCTAAACAGCGTATGAACCCGAAAACACCCTAGAAGCTGAAAGCCCCAAAGAGATAAAACAAAAACTCAACTCAAACGCGTCTTTCCCCATGGCCTCGACTGCACCGCGGCGCTTGGGGCACTTGGCTCGGCACCTCCTCGGGCCGCAGCCAAGGGGCGTCCCCGGGCTGCGATGTAGGTTTAGGGTTTAGGGTTTAGGGTTTAGGGTTTAGGGTTTGCATGGGGCTTAGGTTTTTGGGCCTCGGTTTTGGGCTAGGTGTTTGCGATCTCGGGTTGACCTTTTGTTGTGTATGATTGGTCTGGGAATAAGTGTTCCCTGTATGGCATATGATGACAACACTCCCAACCGGGGCTCAGAATACCACCAAAAGTTGCCCCTGCCATCACTTACTGGCTGGTTCGCAGTAGGGTAGTAGGGAATGAGGCAATTAGGGCCCTACATACTCCCTGAAGGGTTTTACTTTTATTCCCTCATTCCCTACTAAGCACCAGGGAGACTTTACGATCTCCCGTCAATTGGCACCTCTCAGTGTAACGCAAAAGCAGCACAGTCCGAACTAACCGGAATCTGCTCGAGACTGTCAACCCATCACGGCGCACCTCTATCCTGAGTGACGTTCATGGAGAAGCAAGAGGCTCAGGTTCGTCCCACGTCTGAAAGGCATTCTCCAGCTTCTTCCCACGCTCCCTTAGCCAGGGGAGTCGAACAACTCCACGTCTTGCAGGGCTGGCCTTGCATTGCTTTGCATCTCTCCTGGTTCCACAGGAACATGACGAGGCTTCCGGGCTCTGGCCTCCACTGTGGGGGCTCGGGCCTCCACAGAGTTTGCCGGGGTCGTTGGTGCAACTTCTTCGGCGCCTGTCTTCGACGCAACATGCTGCCTGCAATCCTGGCCCATCGGCTGTATACGTATGTAACAAAATTCAAACATACACATTGTATATGTATATATATACATACATATACACATGTATGTATGTATATATATATATATGAAAACAACAACACTCTAGATGTATGAGTATAGATATGAATGGGGAATCCTGTGGCTTTGTGGGTGACCCCGAGTGGCCGTGCCGCCACTTGGCTCAAGGTGCTTGGCACATTGATAGGATCATGGACACAGAGCTCCTATTCCCGGCGCCGAGAATCGACATTCAGAAGTCCTCAAGCCCTAAACCCTAACGGTATCAACCCAAAGCCCTAAATCGCACATTTTCTTGTCCTTTCAAAGCTTCTTTTCGGGCCGTGGGCTCTCCGACGCGTGGTTAAGCCTATGACAAGGTACGGGAGAACCGACCCAAGAAACTACGTCGGGGATCATACGCGCCAACATCCTCTACCTCCACCCCCAAGTACCCCTTAACGAGGTGTACACCTTAATGGGGTAATTTATGGGGATCTTATTAAGGCCCGAAGTGTACCTTAATGGGGTCCTTAGGGGATCTTAGTACTGGGTCTAGGTAAGGTGGGTAGTTCAGCTTCCCCCCGTCTGTGCCATGCTGGCAGTGCCGAAGCCGTGCAACAAGGCCCTGAGAGCGGCGCACGAAGGAATTCAGTGGGTGGAGGGTGTAGGGTTTAGGGTTTCAGTTTGAGGGCTCCCCCCCCCCTCTCCCCACACGAGAGTGAGTGTCCAAGTTTCAAGGCAGAGGGTTTAAGGGTTTTGGGTATATCGGGTTAGATTACCTCAACTTCAGGCAGAATGTTTCTTCACCCTAAGCTCCAAACCCCAAAGCCCTGGACCCTACACTTGGGATGTTCCTCCATATACTAACAGTCCCGAATACGAGAATCCCTGTTACGGACTCTCAGTATAAGGGGGGAACATCCCGACCCCAAACCCTAAACCGTAAACCCCAAACCCCAAACCCCAAACCCTAAACCCTAAACCCCAAACCCTAAACCCTAAACCCCAAACCCCAAACCCTAAACCCTAAACCTGAAACAAACCTGGAACCTTGAAACCTCCAAGAGCCCTGAAAAAGCTCGCTGGGCATGGCAAGGCAGTTGCAGCAATGCGCGGTGCTGCTGTGTGGAGGCGGCTGAGCCTGGACCGTTTGTTTTTTTTTTTTTTCGAGGGTTTAGGGTTTAGGGTTTAGGGTTTAGGGTTTAGGGTTTAGGGTTTAGGGTTTAGGGTTTAGGGTTTAGGGTTTAGGGTTTAGGGTTTACAGTAGGGTTTAGGGTCTGGGTAGTTCTCTAGGTTGGACATTCGACTGGCTTCGCCTCCAACCGCAGATTCTCCAATCTAGGCCCCTTGTCGTTTGCATCCGTGTGAGTCCCACAACTTCACGCGCTGCCAGGCCCTCGGCGCAGCCCAGCATTCCTTATAGCTTGGGATGTTCTTCCTCCTTTCGGATTTTTAGGGTTTAGGATTTAGGATTTATGAAATATGTAACATCTTGGGATGTTCCCCCTTATACTACGTAACAGTCCTTAATTGGGATGAATACTCGGGGGTACTAGAATCCCCATCAAGGACTGTTAAGTATAAGAGAGCACATCCCAACCTATACCGCCTTTCGTACAGCTTCAAGTTGTTTCGCAGCAGCTCCAACCCCAGGATGAGAACTGCGCATTGCGCAAAAAGCAGCTCCCCGAAGTTCATCCACCCGGACTCCCACCCACCCATGAGCTCGAAGCTTCCATGACTTCAGAAGCCCTTTGGGATGGTGGGGCGTAGAGGTCCCTTAGTTATGGGCCCTGAGAAGGGTACCCCTTATATACTAGTACCCCTTCTATACCCTATACAAACTAGGGGCCCATACTTCAGATCTCCTTTAAAGGAGGTAAGGGACCACATTTAAGGGCCCATAGAACTACAAAGAGGGGCCCCCTTACTATACTAACTGTAGCTAAGGGACTTATAACCTAACTTAGCATCCTTATAACCCAACCTAGGGCTCTGATAACTCTACTTATAGCTCGGGGGCCCCTCCCTGTACCCCTTATACAAATACCCCTTCTATACCCTCTACAAACTAAGGGCCCATATACTACTGGGTGGGGCCCCCTTACTATACTAACTGTAGTTAAGGGACTTATAACCTAACTTAGGGTCCTTATAACCCAATTTAGGGCCCTTATAACTCTACTTATAACTAGGGGGCCCCACCCTGTACCCCTTATACTAATACCCCTTCTCTACCCTATACAAACTAAGGGCCCATATAACCTTAAACCCTAAACCCTATAAACCCTAAACCCTAAACCCGAAACCCTAAGCCGTAGATGCCATGAACACCCTTGGGATGGCGCAGGCCGGCGGCAGCGCGCTGGCGCTCAGCGGCCACCGCAGTCTGTTCGCAGCACGCGCAGGCGGGAAGAGTTATCGGAGCATTTTTTTTGTATATGTATGCTATATGTATATATATATATATATATACATACATACATACATACATATTTTTAATATTCATATATATATATATATGTATATATATATATATATTTATTTATTCATTTCTGTACATCTATTTCTACACGCAGATAAATTGTTACTCTACTTTCCTTTCTGCACATAAGCTGATGTGCTATTTTCTTTTCTGGCTTATAATGTGCATGCTTGGGGGGTCATTTTTAGGGTTTAGGGTTTAGGGTTTAGGGGTCTAGGGAGGCTGGGGAGAAAGCCCCGACGATGGCGAGGGGTCCCAGACTTCGGCAGGCTCTCTTTACGAGCTGAGTTCGGTTTAGGGTTTCGGGTTTAGGGTTTAGGGTACCGATTCTTGGAAAAATAGATCCTGTTTGGGTCACTGCTCTAACACGCCACTTTGTATCAGAGTACTTACAACACGCTTTGTCACCAAAATACCCCTTAGGGAAGGTTTCCTCTAAACCCCAAACCCCAAACCCTCAACCCGAAACCCTGAACCCTAAACCCTAAACCCTATTCAGGGACTCTGGTCCCATCACAGGACCTGTTGAACAATCCTCCCTATACCAAAGCCTGCGGAGCGATTCTTTCGACGATTTGGCTGCCATTTGACAATGCTTCCGGCGTCTGCTCTGCTGACAAGGGTTTAGGGTTTAGGGTTTAGGGCTTATGGGCCCGGAAGAGCTTTCGAACTTGCAGCCCGGAATCTGTTGCTTTGTCCCAGGCGTCGGATGCCGCGAAGCCCGCAGGCGAAGCACCCCCGAACACCCAGCGTCGCTGCGAAGCAAATCCCCAAAACCCTCAAAAACCCTCAAAAACCCTCAAAAACCCCAGACCCTAAACCCCAAACTCTAAACCCCAAACTTCCCTAAACCCTAAACCCTAAACCCTAAACCCTAAACCCTAAACCCTAAACCCTCCGACCTAAGCAGGGGGTGAGGACCGGCTTGGCTCTAGTGGCGACGGCTGGGCCCTGAGACGGGGTGATGGGTGGAGGGGGGGTTTGGGCTTACAGGTTTAGCGTTTTGGGGCAGGGTTAGGGTTTAGGGTTTAGGGTTTAGGGTTTAGGGTTTAGGGTTTAGGGTCTAAGGTTCAAGGTGTTGAAGGCTTTAGATGGTTTGAAAGGTTCATTGGCCTTACAGGGTTTGTAGCATCGGGTGTTTAGTGTCTTTAGGGTTTTTGGGTTTATCGTTTTTTCAGGGTTTACAGGTTGTATAGCGTGTAGATGTCGCGGTCTAGGTTTGGGGGTTATAGGGTTTAAGGGTTTATAAGGTTCATAGGGTGTAAAGGGTTTATGGTATAGGCTAGGATGCCCAGTAGTACCCTTATTCCCTTTTTGGGGGGTTTAGGTTCCCTTATAAACCCCTTTAAGCAAAAAAGGGCACCCTTTTTAAGCCTAGGTTACTGGGCAGCCTAGTAGGGCTTATACGGCTCATAAGGCTCAGAGGGTGTATGGGGTTTGGGGGACTCCTAGGGGTAGTTTCACGGGCCCTTAGTGTGGTCCCTTAGCCTCTTGAAAGGGTTCTGATGTACGGGCCCTCAAACCCTAAAGCCTAATCCCTAAACCCTAAACTCTAAAGCCTAAACCCGAAACCCTAAACCCTAAACCCTAGACCCTTGACCCTGAACCCTAAACCCTAAACCCTAGCCCTAAACCCTAAACCTTAAGGGGTGTATAAGGGGTCCCCTTTTGAGGGCCTATCCAGTACCTACCCTAAGAGAGGGGGGGAGGCCTACACCGGTGCATGGTGGCACCGGGGGAGAACCTGGGCATTTTTGACCTTGTTAATGTGCATGGAGGTTCAGGGTTTAGGGTTTAGGGTTTAAGGTTTTATAGGGTTTAGGGCGTCGGGGTTTAGGGTTTAGGGTTGGGTAGTTATCTAGGTTGGCTTTTGGAGGACGTTACATTTGCCTTATTTAGGTTTACGAGGGACCCCATATGATGAATATGTTTCAAGGGCTTTAAAGGCCAACCCAGTTGTAGGTCCATGGGTAGTTGTACACGGGGTGGGAGGTAGGGTAACTACAGATCCTTACCGCATTAAAATACAGCCTTCAACCCCTGAAGTCCAGCAAATTCTCCCAAGAAAGCCTACGCCTACATGTAGGGGCCCCTTTACAGTACTAACTGAAGTTAAGGGAATTATAACCTACATAGTAGGACTTATAACCCAATTAAGGGCGCTTACAACCCTGTTTATATAACTAGGGGGCCCCCTACATGTAGGTGCCACACTACTGGTTTTCCACTCACAAAAAGCAAGCTCAATATCCTGAATTCTGAACCCAAACCTCACCCCTGAGCCCTAAACCCGAAACCCGAAACCCTAAACCCTAAACCCTAAACCCTAAACCCTAAACCCTAAACCAACTCTAAACCCCAAACCCTAAACCCTAAACCCCAAACCCTAAACCCTAAACCCCCCCTTCTCCCCCGCGCATGCGCCAGGGCCTGGCAGCCCGGCGGCGGGGCGCGGCTGGGCTGCCCCGAAAGTCGGCTGAGGCCGCAGGGCCAGGGAGGTGTACTTGGAGGTTCATGGTACTTAGCAGAACTGTACGTAAAGGGGTTTAGGGTTTAGGGTCTAGGGTTTAGGGTTTAGGGTTTAGGGTTTAGGAACTGCACTTATAACCCACTAGCAAGCCCCGTAAGTGCCCTATTATGGTTTGTACAGTGAGAGTTGGTTAATAATTACCATGAACCTCCAAGTAGTTTTTTGAGGGTTGAGAGCTTACCAGGCGTTAGGCCTGCTGAGTTTTCGGGTTGCAATAGGGTTTGGGGTTTGGGGTTTAGGGTTTAGGGTTTAGGGTTTAGGGTTTAGGGTTTAGCTAGTTCACGTGATGCTTTATGTCGAGGTTGCCTAAAGAACTTTTTGTTTACACGGGCACCAAAGTGCCTTGGAGCATGCAGCTGCGAATAACGACAGCTGGGGAAGGGAGACGAGCCAAGAAGCAAAAAGGGTTTGGTGTTTACTGGGTCGGTTGCTTTTTGGGACATTTTTTTGTCTTCCTTATTTGGGCTTAAAAGGCCCCTATATCTAAACATTTTTCAGAGGGTTTTAAAGGCCAACCCAGTTTAGGCTTGCAGGATCTATCTGGCTCGGGATTTCGGCTGATCTAGGGTCTTATGCCTTGTTTAGGCCAGCAAGGCCTCTTGCGTTTATTCGCTTATTGAGTTTAGGGTACATTCGGGGTTATCAAGTTGGGCTGTCTGCGGCGTATCCCCTGCCCCCGAATAGAGCACCTCCCGCGGTAGCCCTTCAAGAAGGGTCGCTCAATATTCGGGGAAGGGAACCGGCACACTTAGGGTTTAGGGTTTAGGGTTTAGGGGTTAGGGTTTAGGGTTTAGGGATGTCAGGGGGAGAAGGAGTTGGGCGTTGAGGAATCCAGGGGTTGTCTGACTTGCATGTTCTTTGGGTGCTTCAGGGCCGTCAGTGTTTTCTAGGACTGCATAGATGCGGAAACGGGTCTCTGTGGTGATAGTAGTTGTCCCTCAGCCGTTCATATCTGTGTCAAACAAGTCACCATAAACCCTAAACCTTAAACCCTAAACCCTAACAATCTTGAGGTTCACGGTCTGTAGGGTCTAAGCCATTCAACCGAGGGCCCAGCTACAAGTAGAGTTATGTCGGGTTTAGGGTTTGGGGTTTAGGGGTTTAGGTGATAAGCCCCTCAACTACAGATAGTTTCGAAAGGGCGGGCCGGTTTCTGTAACCTGCCTAAGCATCTATGTGTTCAGTCAAAGTCCCACCCCTGTCCGAGTGTTGCAAATTCTCTTGCAGGAACGAACTTAGTGCTCAGAAAGGTCGACATCTACAGGGTGGGGCCCCCTCGTTATAAGAGAGATATAAGGGCCCTAAATTGAGTTATAAGGACCCTAAGTTAGGTTATAAGTCCCTTAACTACAGTTAGTATAGTAAGGGGGCCCCACCCTGTATTTGTACGCCTGAAAACACAAATATGCACACATGCGTCTAAGAAGGTTTTTTCCGGCTGGGCTTTGAGGGTTTTGTCCAGGTGAGGGCCGCAGAGGTCGCGACTGGTACAGCCCATGCCCGGTCAGAAATCCGGGGCCCGGCTCGGCTGTTCTGGTTCACTCGCCTGGCCTCGGCCGGAAGCTTCACAGACAAAGCTGCACTCAGGGAGGGCCGTTTTTGCTATGAATACCAGGATGGGCTATTCGGCCTTACAATCCCTATCATCACCCTAAACCCTAAACCCTATAAAGGGCCTTTTGAAGGGATTGTAAGGTAGAATCGCCCATCCTGGTAACCAGGGAGCCGGGGTGGCTACATCTTCGTCTGCAGCACTCCATCCCCTATCCCTACGTTCCCGACCTGGGCAATCCTTGCCCTTGGATTTCTGCCGGCTTTCCCCGTAGCCTCACCCGGACAGCTGTATCGTCTCGGCACGGTACACTCCACCAAATATCTCTGGTTCTGCGTGCTGTTACCATGACATCCCTTCCGCTGCTTCTGCAGCATTTCTCCACTCTTGCGCGGTCCGTCATGTTTCAAAACAAGCCAGTGGTTGAAGAACCTACTTGCAGCGGTTTGGCTTGTTGCAGGGACGGTGCATTCAGGCGCACCACAGGGGCAGGGGTGCGTCCGGCCAGTTTCTCACTTTGCGTCACTCAGAATTCATTTGCAATAACTAGTCGCGTTTTGTCATCTAAGCCTCGAGTGAAAGCAGGGGCTGATTTAGCTATCTAGCGAACCAAACCTAACCGACTCGAAACAAAACCAAAACCAACTCTACCTATGTGCATGCATGAAACCATCACCTGAAAGCCGACCAGACAGCTTGCCACCCCCCCCCCCCCCCCCCCCCCCCACCGCCACCTTCAAAGGAGCCCAAGAATGCCTAGGTCAATGTCGGCACCCTAAAGCCGAAACCCTAAAGCACTCGACTGGCCCTGTCTTCTTGGCAGTAGATGAAGTAGGACGCCCATGAGTACCCTTTGTGTTTCCTTTTCTACTATGCTACTGGGACGGTTTGCTAACTGTGCGTGGCGCTTAGATAATCCGCGTGGCCTGTGATGTAGGTTTAGAGTTTAGGATTACGCGTTTAGGGAAAGGGTTTAGTTTTGATAGAAGTCAACACTTACTGTACATTCGCGAAACCGCCCTCAGCACTACACCACCTAAGCCCCTCACCCAACACCCATACCGCAACCCTAGACCCTTCGGATTGCGATTATGGTTTCCTGAACCCTAAACTAAACCCTAAACCCCTAAACCCTTGTTCCTGTATGCTAAGCCGACACACTGACTAGGAATGCAGATGGGCCGGCAGTATGTACCGAGGAAGGGAATGGTTCGGCTTGGGGTGGCGATGCCAACCCCTAAACCCTAAACCCTAAACCCTAAACATACCCTAAACCCCAAACCCCCAAACCCCCAAACCCCCAAACCCCCAAACCCCCAAACCCTAAACCCTAAACCCTAAACCCTAAACCCTAAACCCTAAACCCTAAACCCTAAACCAAGCCTGAAGCCCTGCATTCAAGGTTGCCGCGGCCAGCGCCGGGCTTCCGGAGATCTACTTTGGCACCATGACCTTCGGCTGGTCGCAGGCTAGGGTTTAGGGTTTAGGGTTTAGGGTTTAGGGTCTAGGTTTTCGGGTTTAGAGTTTAGGGTTTGGGTTTTTTTTGTTCAATTTTGTTTTCATTTGTTTAAGGCTAGTAATTAGGGTTGAGGATATAAGGGGTATCAGGGTTATAGTGGAATTAGGATATTAGTGCATTAGAGGGTGTCCCTGAGGGTGTTGGGGGTATTAAGCATTGGGGCTTAGGTTCTAGGCTTAGGTTTCGAAACACCATTTGTCGGGTCGAGAAAGGCGCACTGCATATTCGCAACTCCACGCTAAGTTGGTCAGTTCTCTCAGTTATGGTCCCTTTATTTTGGGTATCCTAAAATAGTAGCGGCCGCCTTAAAATAATAACCCCAAAAGAAACCATCCTTTGGAGAAGTGACCAGTTGACAACGAAAGTGTCCTGGAGTTTATTTGCAGGAACCACGCGGCTTTTCCTCCGGATCTCTTGTTGCATCTGACCGAACCACAGGCCCACAGGCTCTTTGCAACCTGCCCTCCTCCCCCACTTATATAACCCTACACTGCACCTTAAACCCGAAACCCCCCAAACCCTAACCTTTTCGAGAAGACCCTTGATCCCCAAATTCCAAATCCTGGACCTTCAACGCTCTGCGCGCCTTGCACTTATCCCGAAGAAGCCTTTTTTGAGGGCCACACGGGCTCGTGAGGGCAAAAGGGCACTCATGGGCAAGGGGTTTTTGGGCGTTAGGGCTTTTAGGGGTTTGGGTTCAGGGCTTAGGGGTTTAGGGCTCAGAAATTTAATTCGGGGTTCAGGGTTTAAGGGTCTAAGGGTTTCGGGTTTATAATCAACCCTAAGCCCTAAACCCTAAACCCTAAACCCTAAACCCCAAACCCTAAACCCTAAACCCTAAACCTTATATGTAGGCTTTAAGATGAGGGGTTGAGGGGTTCGAGGTTTAGGGGTTTCGGGTCACATCGAAGCAGGCGAGTAGCGCTGTGGACGACACCGTGTCGGCCGAGTTGCTGCGCGCAATTGAAGCCTCAAATCGAACCCCGGGGTTTAGGGTTTAGGGTAATTTTTCTTCCTGGGCTTAATAAGGTCCCAAAGGCTTCTATGGAATATAAGGAAATCTTCTGGTATATGCAGGACTTATAGGGGTCCTCCGTCATGTTCAGGAAAGGCTCGTTGTCTCGGAAGGGTACATATTGGACCTGTAGGGTTCTCAACACTGGGGCTTTTGAGGGCACGTGAGGGTTTTAGGTCTAGTGTTTAGGGTTTGGGGTTTGGGGTTTAGGGCCGGTTTAGGGTTTAGGTGGGGCCGGGGCCTAATTATCCTAGCTATCGTGTTTCTCGTATACGTCGCTGTCCTGTGGAAATTGAGGTTGGGTTTAGGGTACCTGGACCCCAGTTGGCGATGACAGGAAAGAGGGTTGCGTGCTGCGTGCCCTGCTCCGACAAATTGGATACATGTGTGGTCAGCCAGCTCTTGGCCACGAGTTCCGAGTACTTCTGGGCGAGAAGAGCCCGAAGACTAATGTCAAACCATAGTCCTATAAACCCTAAACCCCAAACCCTAAACCCTAGACCCTAGACCCTAAACCCTAAACCCTAAACCCGAACTCCTACTCGGACCAATTCGATCCAAGGATGTTGAAGCGTTATGGAGCCCACGGAGGCCAGAACGAGCCAGCACCATTCGGC
>CAJNDS010002067.1:0-22500 GCA_905221605.1 Symbiodinium natans | reverse complement strand
CGGGTTTAGCGTTTAGCGTTTAGGGTTTAGGGTTCAGGGTTTAGGGTTTAGGGTTTAGGGTTTAGGGTCATGCTCGAGTTTGCGGGGGTGCCGGGGAGGGGGGGGGGGGGGGGGTTGGACTTGTGTGTGTTTTGCGGATGTATCAGGACTTTACTTCTTGTACGATAGGAGACGACTACCCGATCCTATACCAGGGTCATTCACGACAAGCTGGCTCACTGCGATATTGAAGTCCAAGAGAGCTGCTTCTCAACACACAACCTCACCAACGTAGCATCCCAAGTGTAAGTGTGAAAGCCTAATATGGGTGGTTGTCAAGTTTGTGATCCCTTTTGGGGTGCCCTAATTTATTAGGTGCCGTATTATAATCGGGATTCAAAGGGGGACTATAATTTGACAACCACCCATATATGGGGGGTGTACGGAAACAAGGGAACCCTAAATAGACCCCCACACAGTAGGATTCCCTCATGATAAGGATCCCAAGACGCTACCCTTTATCTTCGGAAACCCCATGTCAGCCTACCTGAACCCTAAACCCTAAACCCTAAACCCTACCTGCACGTTCCTTAAGGTATCTCCACCAACCAGATCCGGACCATGATCTCAGCGAGAGTCTCGAGTGTGTGCAGCAGCTCATCTCCGAGGGCGTAGTCAAGCGCTACGGGATGAGCCACGAGTCCGCATGGAACATCTTCGGGCTCCCTAAACCCTAAACCCTAAACCCTAAATTGCTTTCTTTTGCCTCTCTATATGTGAGGCTCACGTACAGGGGGGGCATGAATCATGAATATAGCGTGTAGTGCGCGTTAGAGACTTACACCTGGCCCTAAACCCTAAACCCTAAACCCTAAACCCTAAACCCTAAACCCTAAACCCTAAACCCTAAACCCTAAACCCTAAACCCTAAACCCTAAACCCTAAACCCTAAACCCTAAACCCTAAACCCTAAACCCTAAACCCTAAACCCTAAACCCTAAACCCTAAACCCTAAACCCTAAACCCTAAACCCTAAACCCTAAACCTGAGTTTAAGACCCTTCTCGTGCTCTCCATGCTGCTGGATGGATGTCTTTAAGGCTCATTGCAACGTAGGGCCTAAGGGTTTGCCTCAGTAGCCCAGGGCTTTGGGTTTAGGGTTTAGGCTTTAGGGTTTAGGGTTTCGGGTTTAGGGTTTAGGGTTTAGGCCGGGCGCACAACAGAGTACTTCTTCGCACGTGCGACGTATAGGTTTGGGTTAACCCCGGTTCATTTGCGGCGTTTTGGGGTTGGCCTGGGGGGGTGCCACATGTGCCACACTGGCTAAACTTACAGCCCAAGCCTCTGCAACGATTCAGGATTGTTTTTTTCATCCAAGTCCTAAACCCTTAACCCCGACATTCTGGTGCTTAGGAGGTATACTATTTTTGCTTAAGAACCCCAAAAGAATAAAAGATAATAATCCCGATATTGCCTTTATAAGGAAGAATAGATTTTTTCTTTTTTTGGGGGGGTTCTTTAAGCAATTGATATTGTAGCTGGCATATCTTCTTCGTCAACTTATGCCCAGTGTTTTCACCCCTCGGAGGGAGGCAAGGGATGGTAGGATCTCCTGAAAGAACAGGACCCGCAGAATAATGCCGAAAACCTAAACCCTAAGCCCTAAACCCTAAACCCTAAACCCTAAACCCTAAACCCTAAACCGTGGCTCTGCAGCCAAAAGTTCGGAAACCCCTATGCACCCAAAAACAGCCGCTTATCTCAGTCGAATCTCCTAGCAAGACGACCCCTTACGGAGCCTAGAGCCTAAAGCCTCAAGTTCGGCAACCCTAGTTCCTTAACCACCTAACCCTTACATCCTTAGGGGAGGGGGGGGGGGTTCAAGGGGGGCATAGGGTTTAGGGTTTTTCGTGTTTTGGGTTGGGGGTTTAGGGTTTAGGAACCCTCAACTTCTCAACTTCGGAAACCCCAGATCTTCCTGGCCCAGGTAACTACAGCGCTTTGGAGGTTGACCGTTGTTGCACAATGTGCAAGGAGTCCTTGCCCCAAACCCTAAACCCTAAACCCGAAACCCAAAACCCTAAACCCTAAACCCTAAACCCTAAACCCTAAACCCTAAACCCTAAACCCTAAACCCTAAACCCTAAACCCTAAACCCTAAACCCTAAACCCTAAACCCCAACACCCCCCCCCCCCCCCCCAAAAAACCCTAAACCCAGGGTTCAAGGCTGGCGGCCTCTTCCTTAGGGGCTAGGGGGGGGGGGGGGGGGGGGGGGGGGTGGGGGGTTCCCAGAGAGCCCAATACCCCTTAATTAAGGAACATGCCTTAAACTATACAGGGATCCTTAATATGATTCAAGGATACTCAAGGTCTATTCCTTATTTAAGGGGTATTGGGCTCTTTGGGTTCGGGTCGGGTTGAAAGGAGCTCGGGTTCAATTTGTGTTTAGTGGGCCTGTTGGGGGGATTTCTAGGGTTTTTATACGGTTTTTGTAGGCCTCATCGAGTTCAACGAGTTCAATCTCTAAGGGTTTCGGGTTTAGGGTTTAGGGTTTAGGTTTTGGGTTTAGGGAAGATGATTTCTAAATATGGTCCCTTGCCTCCCTTAATGGGTTCTGAAGTATGGGCCCTTGGGTTGTACAGGGCATAGAAGGGATCATTCTAAAGGGACCCCCTAAACCCGAAACCCGAAACCCTAAACCCTCTCACTTGGAGGCTTTTGATGTCAGCCCCTTGCAGGATTGGCTTTGAGGACTTCAGGTGGGGTTTGCGGCACCGGGATTTCGTGGGCTCAGGGTTTAGAGGTTAAGGATTTAGGGTTTAGGGTTCTAGGGTTTAGGGTTTAGGGTTTAGGGTTTAGGGTTTAGGGTTAGGGTTTAGGGCTTTGAGCTTTACATGTTTCGGGTGGTACGTTTGCAGCTCGAGGGCTTGGCAGTCGAAGAGTTTCAGAGTGCAGCCTAGATGCTAAACGCTGCACCAGTCAGAGTTGCCCGAAACCCTAAACCCTAAACCCTAAACCCTAAACCCTAAACCCTAAACCCTAAACCCTTAGAGCTTGCAGCCGCTTATGCATAAGCGAGGAGCGTGGCTGGGCAACGCCGTCCGTGTACCAGGGCTTGTACAATCCGCTGACACTGAGACATTGATTGGTGCAAAGAAACTCACAAACTTTAGGGTTTAGGGTTTAGGGTTTAGGGTTTAGGGTTTAGGGTCTAGGGGTGCAGTGGCGCGGTTTGGTTCAGGTGGTATTATTTTTTGTGGTACTTTGCTGTACCTTTAGATCCTTACCTTTTTTGGGTTTATTGGGTTTCTTCTCAAGGCAGCTAAAAGTTTAATTTATAGCTACCCTCCTGAGTGCAGCCAAGTATTTTATCGCAAGCAGGCATTGATTCGCCGTGCCTTAAGTGGAGGCTGTGGGCATTCTCCAAAATAATGGGGGGCGTCCCTTGGCATACCACCCAAAAGACTGTAAGCCTTGCTATCGGAAAGCCACCAACCCTGAACCCTAAACCCAAACCCGAAACCCTAAACCCTAAACCCCTAAATTGCGGCAACCCCGATGCGGGAGGAGCCTGGACAGGCCAGTTTTTTCGACCTTAAAACCCTAAACCCTGGTTTAGGGTTTAGGAGTTTGAGTTTAGGGTTTCTGGCTTCAGGGCGGGCAGAGACGGTACAGCAAAAGAAGGCTGCTGCGGCTAGACAGGCAGATGGAGGTCATGTCAGAACTCTAGTAGGGTTTAGGGTTTAGGGTTCAGGCTCTGGAGCCCCGACTACAGTGCGAGCGTTGGTTATGAATGCGCAAGGGTCTGGTCAGGGGGGGCTCAGATTCTTAACTAGAGAACGAGTTGTTCAGTGTGCATTTTGATGCTCTTCCGGCTTCAGGGGGGGCTCAGATTCTTAGCACATTCTTAAGTGGGATTCGAGCCAGCATCCTTACGACTTAAGGAAGATTTCACACATAACTCTGCTGTAGGGGCTCAGATTCTTAATTTGGAGGTTTTTGAGGTCTGAACTCAATCCCTTTCAGGTAATGCAGTCCTGAAACGCCTGAACCCTCAACCCCGAAACTGCTACAAGAAGGGAGCGCGCGAACAGGCAGGGGCCTATTGCTTGAGCTTTTTCTGTTTTTTTGGGGCCAAAGCTTCACAAGCTAAGAATCTGAGGGGCTCAAGTTCTTAGTTGGGGGTTTCTGTGATTTGGGCCTGCTTGTGCAAAAGATTACAAGCTAAGAATCTGAGGGGCTCAGATTCTTAATTCGGGTTTTTCTTTCGGCGCCTGCTTGTGTAAAAGCTTTGCAAGCTAAGAATCTGAGGGGCTCAGATTCTTAATTCGGGGCTTTTCCTTTGGCAGCTGCTTGTGTAAAAGCTTTACAAGCTAGGAATCTGAGGGGCTCAGATTCTTAATTCGGGCTTTTAGTTCGGCATCTGAGGGGCTCGGTTCTTAACTGGAGGTCTGTGATTTGTGTGCCAAAGCTTACAAGCTAAGAACCTGAGGGGCTCAGATTCTTAATTCCTTGTGTTTAAAAGCTTTACAACCTAAGATTTTCGAGTTGTCGTGAGTGGAAATTTCCAATGACAAGCAAAAAAACAACTGGATTAAGAATGTGCCCTCGAATTTCAGGGGGGGCTCAAATTCTTAAGTCAAAGACACCCAGTAAGGGCCGGAAACAATCCAATGCATAAGAAAATTCAGCCCTCAAATTCTTAAGCAAGGAATTCTTAAGCAATACTCCCGCTGTACTACACCCTGAATCCCGTGTCGTGGTTCCGAAACAGCCCAGGTGCAGTAAAGGGCAAGCGCTTCGTAGTTAGAGGTTTAGGGTTTGCGGCTTGTTCCGCAGGGATGTGCGCGAAAGTGCTGCTTGAGACGTCGCAACGGCACATTCTAGGTTTTTGCCGAAGAATTTCTTGAGACCCTCAGCCCTGAAAACCTATCGCTCACGAGTTGAGTCCTGCTTGCAGCTCCCATTCGATGATGGTAGGCGGCTGGTGCTGGAAGAAGGGTGCGACAGCCAAAACAGCAAGAGTGTGTACGAACACTTTTTTCACTTGGCACCAGGAAACGAGAAGCTGCAAACAGCAAGGAGGAGGGCACGGGTAATTAAGTTCCCCTAAACCCTAAACCCTAAACCCTAAACCAGGCGTACGATTGCACATCATAGCCAGAAGCCAGAGCCCTGCAGAACGCCTGTAGCCCATTGAGCACACGGGGGATAGCTTAATTATCAGACCCAAGACCTACGCTGATGAAGAACAAGTAAGGTAGTGCAGGAATGAGCAAAATAGATGGGGTCCATATATGTATATATAATTATATATACATATACATATGTATTACACATCTATATATGCGGGTGACCATAAATGTACAAATATATATATATATATAGATAGATAGATATAGATATAGATATAGATACAAATATAGATAGATCACACGCATACTATGTTGTTTCGGCTTCAGGGCCCTTTAAGGGCACGGTAAAAGAAACAAACCTCTCCGGGGACAGCAACAGTCCCTGCGTCCACGCACCATGCAATGTTGCTGCAACCTGCGCAGACCGAGAACTTCGACAAGTTCACACGCGCAGCAGCCAAGCTAAACCACATGTTCTGTAAGTCTGGTCGTGCGGATTAGAACACAGCACCAAGCTGGCAATCAAAATGGATACAACTTTTGGGGCCATGGGCCAGATCATGAACAATCAGCACCCTGAACAAGAGAACGACCCCCCCGCTATACTTTTATCCACGATATTGTTGGGGCTTCCTTTTTAAGTTTCCGACGCTATGTCCTTCGCTGAACACTAGGAGCAGCATGCCCTTTGGTGCACATTCTTCAGGAGGGTGCGCGTAACAACGCTTCAAGGCAACATTCTCGCCTGAAGACAAACACATGTGCTGGACTCTGGCATTCCGACCTGCGCAGTGCAAGAGCTGACTGCGCGATAAGAACCCTAACCCTAAACCCTAAACCCTAAACCCTAAACCCTAAACCCTAAACCCTAAACCCTAAACCCTAAACCCTAAACCCTAAACCCTAAACTCTAAACTCTAAACTCTAAACTCTAAACTCTAAACTCTAAACTCTAAACTCTAAACCAAACCCGAAAACGGGAGCGGCTTGGAGACGAGTACGCGTGGGTGCACGCAGCGCGCAAGGGCTCAAAAGCTCGGCGGAGGCCCTGCACCCTGTACCCTCACCCCCAAGCCTATCTAAACCCTAGACCCGAACTGTATAAGCCCTATAGGCCAAACCCTAAAGCCGAAAGCCTGAACCCTAAACCCTGAACCCTAAACCCTAAACCCTAAGCCCTAAGCCCTAAGCCCTAAACCCTAAACCCTACACCCTAAACCCTAAACCCTAAACCCTAGCCCAGCTAGTCTTGCAGAAGCTCCTGGAGTGAAGCACAGGAATCGCCTGGTCGAGGAGGAGCTGCTGCCTGTTCTTCGGAAGCCCCCTGGTCCTGTACAGCCTAAACTAGGGTTTAGGGTTTAGGGTTTAGGGTTTAGGGTTTAGGGTTTAGGGTTTAGGGTTGATCCCCCTTATACTAACAGTCCGAATGGGAATTGTTGTACCCGGTCTTACAAGTGCTATTAAGGACTGCAAGTATAAGGGGAACATCCCAAGCCTAAACAAGGTTCAGGGTGGAGGGTTTAGCGCACGTGCCGAGAGATGCCTCATATTGTCCTGACGTTTTAAGATAAACCCTAACCCTAAACCCTAAACCCTAAACACTAACCCTAAACCCTAAACCCTAAACCCTAAACCCCAAGAACATTCAAGCCTCGGGCCCCACGCCCCACGCCCTGAAGCGCAACTATCCTACATCATAATCCCTAATCCTGAAGCCTGCCGCAGAGAAGCCTGTGGTCATGGATTTTAGTGTTTTACTTTTTTTTTTTGGGGGGGGGGGGTAGGGTACAGGGGTTCGGGGGTGTGAAGCGGTGTTGGGGTTTAAAGTCATGAGCATGAAACAAGCTCGTGCACCCTTTTGCTTTCCCGGGCGCCGAGACATAGGTCCTAAGGCTCATTTGTGTTTTTTGGGTAGTTTGGATTGGGGTTCTAACTACCCCAATGGGCTTAGATCCTGTTGCACTTTTAGAGCTTCTACTCATAACCCCAGGTTTCTCTACAAATGAGCCCTCCAGGCTCAGCACAGATGCACCCTAAACCCTAACCCCGAAAAACCCCAAACCCTAAACCCTGCTACTCAGAACCCCTCCAAGCTCAGCAGAATGCTGCGATGCTGCAGGCACGGCGTGTCCTTTGTGGCTTACAACCCCCTTGCAGCTGGGCTGCTCACTGGGATGCTGTGGCAGCAGATCTTCAGGGTTAAGCGTCAAGGGTCAAGGGTCAAGGGTTTAGGGTTTAGGGTTTAGGGTTTAGGGTTTAGGGTTTAGGGTGATTATATACAACCAAAAGGGGGTGATGTAGGATTACCTTGTAGGTAGGCAAGAGAGACTTAAGGAGGATCTTGGTGAAGTGCAGAAGGTGGGGGGGGGGGTTTAGGCTTCAGCGTCTAGTTTTTTGTGCTTAGGGTTAGCACCACTAAGCCATGCCTGGCTCAGGAAGCACACGGACAGCGAGAACGTGCTGCCAGGTCGTTTCAAGGCCACCCTGACCCTAAACCCTAAGCCCCAAACCCTAAACCTTAAACCCTAAACCCCTCCGATGAGGCTTAGCAAGGAAAATTCCTTTTTCTTCGGGGGGGGGGGGGGGGGGGGGTAGTTGGGGTTGGGGGTTTGCAGTAGGGTTTAGCAAAGGGCAAAAGTACTGATTTAGAGCCCCCCCCCCCCCCCCCCCCCCCCCCCCCCCCCCCCCCCCCCCCCCCCCCCCTACTATACTAGCCTATGATACTTTTTGCGCAGTTTTGGGTCTCTGCAACTCTACTTATAACCGGGACCCCTCCTGTGAGGCGACAAGTGGCCCGAAAGGGTTACCAACTCTTACTCGACTTACCCTGTCTACTCAAAAACCCCACCTAGAACTACCCATGACCCCCGCCCAACCCAAACCCCAAACCCCAAACCCCAAACCCCAAACCCCAAACCCCAAACCCCAAACCCCAAACCCCAAACCCCAAACCCCAAACCCCAAACCCTAAACCCTAAACCCTAAACCCTAATTAAACCCTAAACCCTAAACCCTAAACCCTAAACCCTAAACCCTAAACCCTAAACCCTAAACCCCAACCCTACACCCTAAACCCGAAAGCTTCCGCGAGGAGAATCAAAACTACCTTCCCCGCTTCTACACCAAGCCGAACTTCGAGGCGCGCTTCGGCCCTAAACCCTAAACCCTAAACCCTAAACCCTAAACCCTAAACCCTAAACCCTAAACCCTAAACCTTGAACCCTAAACCCCAAACCCCGAAACCCGCACCCTGCGCATTGCTGCTCCCTAGCCCCTAAAGCCCAAAACCCCGAGCTAGGGTTTAGGGTTTGGGGTTTGGGGTTGGGCTTAGGGTCTAGGGTTTAGGGCTCCCTTTGAACTGCTTCAGGGCTCGCATTGCAACAATGTGCGAGTGCTCGCAGACAGCTGGCCAGTTGGTATATTCCCCTGGGGAATCTTGAAGAAGGGTCCCCAAACCCAAAGGTACAATCTTAGGGGTCCAAGGTTGAACCCCTTTTGGTTTAGGGTTCAGGGTTTGGGGGGTTCAGGGGTTTAGGTGTTTAGGTACGTCTGAGCTGCCAACGCAAGAGGGAGGTCTGCGGGTACACTCCTATAGTGCCTTCATCACGAACTTTGACACCCCCAACCCCTGACAAAAACACCTCATGAAACTTTACGCCGAAACCCCTGAAGCCTGAGCCCTTATAACATAACCCTAAACCCTACCCTAAAACCCAAAGCCAAAGCCCCAAACCCCTCGCCCGAAACCCTAAAGCCCAAACCCTAAACCCTAAACCCTAAACCCTAAACCCTAAACCCTAAACCCTAAACCCTAAACCCTAAACCCTAAACCCTAAACCCTAAACCCTAAACCCTAAACCCTGAACCAACCCTCTCATTGAGGCCCTCGCTGGCATTCGCAAGGAGTGCGCCGAGGCAACGGCGCTGAGGGTCGAGGGCTCCTCATTCTTTTGCGGACCTTAGACTGAGCTTTGGAGTACTATACTTTAATACTTTTTTTGGTTTTGGGTTCCCATTATACCTACTTATACCTAAAAAGTATATACTTTTTGTTCTGGGTCTACTCCAGAGGTAGGTAGAAGAAGTCACCCAAACAGGAACACTAGATTTGGGGGTCTAGATAAACTCAAGAGGTTCACTAGAGTTTAGTCAATTGGGGGTTTCGTGGTACATGCTTCTGCTAAAGCGAGTCACGGTTGACTCAGCTCTTGTCGAAGATTTTTAAGTCAGCTGCCATAATAGGCTTCTGTGGCAAATAATACAGTATCACTGTTGGCACAATTTAGCTTGCAGTCCCTATATAGTAAGCACGAACGTATCCTTCTCATGATCACTGAAAATTTAAGTCCCTTAAGAACCCAGGTCTTAAGCCCCGAGATAGCAAAAAACTGACAATAATTATGCTTCTCATGGTAACTTCATGTAGTGTTTAGGGTTTCGGGTTTAGGGTCTAGGGCTTAGGGTTGAGGGTTTAGGGCTTGGGGCTTAGGGTTTACGGTTTAGGGTTTATAGATCCCCTTCAGAGGCTGGCATCTCAATGGTCTCCGCTTCCTATGCCTGGCTCCTGCGCCACTCCGTGCTGAGCGCGGAGACGCCCGGCTGCGTGCGGGTTTAGGGTTTAGGGTTTAGGGTTTAGGGTTTAGGGTTTAGGGTTTCGGGTTTAGGGTTTAGGGTTTAGGGTTTAGTTTCTGTGGCCCCTCTAGCTCTTCTCAGGAAAGCAGATTTCTAAAGAAACCCTAAAGCCCAAAAACACCAAAAACCCTAACATTAAAGGGGTCTGAAGTATGGGCCCGTAGCCTTGAGGGGTACATAAGGGGACCCTTTTAAGAGCTCAGATTACGGAACCATGCAACTACCCGGTAGCAAAACCCACACCGCTTGATAAACACCCCAAGAACCCTGACATGTTCCTTCAAAACCCTACACCCTAAACCCTAAACCCTAAACCCTAAACCCTAAACCCTAAACCCGAACAAAGGAAGGGCGATGGCCTGCTGATTGGTGCTTCCTCCTTGGCCCAGCTTGACGAGAGCCTCGCCTCCTGCGGACGACCTTTCTAAAGCCCTAAACCCTGAACCCTGAACCCTGAACCCTGAACCCTAAACCCTAAACCCTAAGCCTTCGTTCAGGGTTTGGTTTCTGAGGGACAGGTGAAACTCGGACGTTACTCCCCAGAACCCTTCCTCCCCAAACCTGCCTCTTCACCAACAAACCCGGAACCCTCAAACGAAGCTCCAAAGACCCTAGACCCTAGACCCTAGACCCTAGACCCTAAACCCTAAACCCTAAACCCTATAAACCCTAACCCTAGACCGACTCCTTCACCCTGAACTCAGGAATCTCAAGGCGTGCTTCTCACCCCAGCAGTTGCCACCATCCCTGGTCTCGGCGTTTGATGCTGCCTGGACGCTTGACTGACCTCAGGGCTTTGGCGCCTTTTTGCGGGTTAGGGTTGTAGGGTTTAGGGTTCAGGGTTGTATGTTTTAGGGTCTAGGGTTCAGGGTTCAGGGTTCAGAGGTTGTGTTGGCTTGGGTGTTCGGTGGTTCGAGACTTAAGGTTCGCTTGGGGTTTCGAGGTTCGGTGCTACAGCCACTTTGGGCTTTGCAAGGCTTCATGGTGCCATGACGGCGCAAGCTGTGTTCTCTCTTGCTCGTCAATTCTCCGTGTCTGTTTAAGAATGGTATGCTTCATCTTGATGTTCACTATGTCTCTAATAAACCCCAAACCCTATGCCCTTAACCCTCAACACGCCTGCAATGCCCCAAGCCCCTTAAGCCCCAAATCTTGTAAACCGAAAAGCCCTAAACCCTTACATCTCCATTAAGTACACGGAACGATTATAGCCACAAGTCCCGAACGAAACAGCCTCCAATTCCGAAGACTTCCGGCTCAACGTTTCGGGAAACCTCGATCCCAAAAAAACTTGTAAACCCTAAGCCTAAACCCTCTAAACCCTAAACCCGGAACCCTATTATAAACCCTAAGCCCTAAACCCGAAACCCGGAACCCTAAACCCTAAAGTCTAAACCCTAAACCCTAAGCTGCCTGGATGCCTGCGGCTCTTGCGCAGGCCACTGGTGAGCCGAGGCGGCGACGTCTTCCCCTACTGGCGTCGCCTGCCTTGTCTTACAACTTTAGTGTTTAGGGTTTAGGGTTTAGGGGGTTTAGGGTTTAGGGCCAAGTTTCGGTTTAGGGTTTGGGGTTTAGGGTTTAGGGCTGACAGGGTCTCTAGAGAGGTGTGAGGGATTGTTCGCAACTAAGGCGCCCCTTTTGAAGGAGGGGAGGGGGGCCTTTTTTCCTAGGGTTTACGGCGTTCGGTTTAGGTTTTGGGACCTTCAGTTGTAGCCTCAGGAGTTCTATCTCGCTTGAACCACATGAACCCTAGAAACCCCTAAACCCTAAAGCCATGAAGTCCGAAGTCTTCAAACCCTAAACCCTAAACCCTAAACCCTAAACCCTAAACCCTAAACCCCTCGAAGGTTCGGGCCGCCGGGCCCTGAAGCCCACGAAACCCACTGAGGCTCCTGTGCCCAGCTAAAGCACCCGAAAGCTCCCTAGAGCGGTTTAGGGTTTAGGGTTTAGGGTTTAGGGTTTAGGGCTTATGGGGTTTATGGGGTTTATAGGGTTTATAGGGTTCATAGGGTTTATAGGGTTTATAGGGCTTATAGGGTTTATAGGGTTTTACAGAGTTTAGTGTTTTGGATTCAAGTCCCCTAAATTCTGGACCGAGGCTCCTACTCGAAGGACCAGCCGGGCAGGGACACGCTTCACCCCGGCGCTTCCTACTCGGCGGCGAAGAAGTAGGAACCAGGAAAACCCTTAAACCCCTAAGCCCTACAGGGTGGGGCCCCCTAGTTATAAGTAGAGTTATAAGGGCCCTAAATTGGGTTATAAGGACCCTAAGTTAGGTTATAAGTCCCTTAACTACAGTTAGCATAGTAAGGGGGCCCCACCCTGTAAGCCTTAAACCCTGAGCCCCAAGCCCTAAGTTTCGGAGTTAGAGAGGGGAGGACTTTGGCTCCATAGGGTTTAGGGCTGTATTCAGCCTTGACATTCAACTCGCGGCCGAAGCCCTAGATTTGTTATAGGGTTCGTAAGGGAGGGGGATTCAAGGGGGGCATGCACCCCAAGGTTCCCTAATACTCCTCTCCCTGAAGAGCCCTATAACCCTAAACCCAAAACCCTAAACCCTAAACCCTAAACCCTAAGCCCTAAACCCTAAACCGCACTTTCTGCCGAAGCCGCCTTTGAAAACGGCACCTTCGTGGGCACTCGCCTTTCTGGATCCGAGCCCCAAAGCTCTCAAACCCTAGCAACCAGGGTTTACCCAAACAATCCATGTACCTGTATAGTATATACTTGGGCCCTAAAGCTACTATATAGGAATCCCTTTAAGGCCCAAGTATATACTATATAGGTGCATGGATCCCTTGGGTTAGGGTTCAGGGTTGCCTGTGGCTCCAAGGACTCCCATTTTAAGGCTTTGGGCCCAAAGGTCTTGGTATTGAAGGTTTTTGGGCTGTTTTGAGCCTAAGGGCAAGAACCCTATGGGTCTTTTGTAGGGTAACTTTCCCTTTTGTGAAGGGCGTCTGGGTTACTGTAAGTGCAGGCTGGGGTATTTTTTTGCCTTATGCGTCATACGTTGGTTTTGTCTGCCAGACAAAATCCAAGAAAACCTCCCCACCTTTTGTCAGGGCGACCTGTTCCAGGAGCTTTAATTAGATGATGAATGTTTTAAAGTCAGAGTCAAAGGCTACCATGACAATTCCGTGCAAACGTGACAAGGTTGCTACCTACAGTGACAAGCTTTGTCAGGGTTCATGTGACAAGGTTGTCGGTAGCCGTTTTTTGGCTCGTTCGGCTCCTTGGCTGCTGCCCTTTTCGGGCTGCCCTCCTGGAGGCCATCCCGCCCAAATTTGGAGGCCCAAAACCAGTTTCAGTGCCTAAAACTGGTTTTCTGAGGTCAAGGATCCTAAAACCAGTTTCAGTGCCTAAAACTGGTTTTCTGAGGTCAAGGATCCCAAAACCAGTTTCAGTGCCTAAAACTGGTTTTCTGAGGTCAAGGATGCTAGTTTGGAGGCCCAAAACCAGTTTCAGTGCCTAAAACTGGTTTTCTGAGGTCAAGGATGCTAGTTTGGAGGCCCAAAACCAGTTTCAGTGCCTAAAACTCGTTTTCTGAGGTCAAGGATGCTAGTTTGGAGGCCCAAAACCAGTTTCAGTGCCTAAAACTGGTTTTCTGAGGTCAAGGATGCTAGTTTGGAGGCCCAAAACCAGTTTCAGTGCCTAAAACTGGTCTTCTCATGAATGGCCCTAGTTTCGAGGTCCAACACCAGTTTTTTTTTTACTTTCGGGGCCTAAAAACCACTTTCGGTGCCTGAAGGCTTCGACCTCCCATGATCCTGAACCCTAAGCCCAAGACAGCTTTGGAGAACTGCTTGTGGGCCACCGGGATGTTCCTGTCGCAGCCAATTTGGCTCGTCTACTGTGCTGTGCCACCATGGGCACGATGCCTGGGCCGCGCGAAGGCTCGTGATGCGAACTGTCTTACGGAGTTATAAAGTAGTTGTCATGGTCGCCGCTCATTCTGTCTTATGACCCTCGAAACTACATATGTAGAAACAAAACCAGAAGCACAGACAGCCCCCCATCTCAAATGGCAGAGCCTGCGGGCCGCCCTGAAGCTGGCAGAGCCTGCGGGCCGCCCTGAAGCTGGCAGAGCCTGCGGGCCGCCTTTCTAGAGCTGGCAGAGCCTGCGGGCCGCCCCCCCTGAAGATGGCAGAGCCTGCGGGCCGCCGGAGACGGCAGGATGGGACAAACGTATATATAATACACCCTTGAAAAATTTCACCCGCCCACACGCACACACACCCTACCAGCCCCTCGCTGTTTCCTTGTCCGCAGGTCGCGGTGAAGGAGGAGGACGACGAGGAGGAGGAGGAGGAGGAAAAAAAGAAGAAAGGGAGGACCAAAAAAGGGAAGGCAAGAAAACGGAAAACGAGCAGAGGAGCCGCGAGTCGGAGGAGGAAGAGGCGAGGAGCAGACGCCACGAGGAAGGAGACAAGAAGGAGAAAGAAAGGGAGGAGGTGGAAGAAAGGGAGGAGGTGAGGAGCTCTTCCTACGAGTACTCCGACGAGGAAGAAGAAGAAGACGGCCAAAAGGACCGCCGAAAACCAAGCGAGCCTGCGTTTCCGCCAAAGCAGGCAAAGCAGCTGCACCTGAAAGGCAAGGCTGCGGCAAAGCCGCTTCGGCGTCGTGGAGGCAAAGGCTCGTTCTGCGAGATCTGTTGGCGCAGGCCAGAAGGCGGCGCAGCAGGCATGCAAGCTCACCAACGGGGACTCTACTGCTTGCAATGGCGTATGAAAGCAGAGCGTCCCCGAGCAACGTGGCCGCAGCTGAGAGAGCTAGCTGAGGCTGAGCAGCAGCGCCTGGAAAAGGAGTGGCTGGACCAGCAGAAAGGGAACCAAGACCACGAGGACTCTGACTCCTCTGACGAGCAGGAGCAAAAGGAAAAGGAGCCGCTGAAAGGAGAGGAAAGGAAAGAGACCAGGGGCAGGAGAAAGGAAAAGAAAAAGAAGAACAAAAAGGAGAGGTCCCCGCCAAGGGACAGGTCCAGGAGCAGGAGGAGGAGGCGCCGCAGATCCCCTAGCCGCGATGGCGGGGACAAGATCCGGGTCGTCACAGCGCTTTTCCAAACGGCGCTACGTGAAGTCAGCTCGTGGTGAGCCGTCATGCAGGCCACTGGCCGTGTGTGCTTATCTGCAGGGCCTGCCGGGTCCTGCACGCAGCTTGCAGGCCATGGGCCGCGACTGCTTAGCCTTCTTGCCGTACTGCCTCGTGTGTATAGCCACGTAGCCTTTCGCAGGCCTTCCGCTTTCATGTCCCTGACGTGTTGGCACCGACTGTTGTTTTCTTGTCTATACATAGGTATATATACATATACATACAAGACAGAGACAGGGACAGGGACAGGGACAGAGACAGAGACAGAGACAGAGACAGAGACAGAGACAGAGACAGAGACAGAGACAGAGACAGAGAACTGATGGACAGACAGACAGACAAACAGACAGACAAACAGTTTTACTTGCTTGAAAACAGTCGGTGCCGGCGCCCGAAGCTTAGAACTGCTGAGCCGAGTGAGCCAACACCAGCTAAAGAGTGCAAGACGGTCCGAGTTCAGGGTCCTAGAGATCCTTTTTAGACCCTGAAACCCATGGCCTATATAGCCTAAAACATAAACCCTATAAAACACACGACCGCTGAGGAAGGAATGTAGTGGAAATGTAGTGAAGAACAAAGCTCTTGGGCAGCTGGCCATCCGTAGCCTGGCAAAGTTGCAGAGAAGGCAGTCGAGCTTGGCCCAAGCTTAAGAAAGTTGTCTCTGAACAGTACAGCCCGAGAGCGCCCTGACCCGAAACCCTCACTCAACCTATAATCTTTCCTTTCTGTCGGAGCCGTTCAAATGGCTTGGGAGGTCTCGGGAGTCCAAGATGCAGCAAGGGCAAGACCGAAGAAAACAGTTATAGGTCGTGAAACTGGTTTTTAGCAGCTCCTGACCAGCCATGGCAAGCTTTTCCAGACGTTCTCTTGAGTACGCCTTTTGAAGAATGGCTGGTGGACTGCAAGCTCACCGGCGCCCCCGCAGAGGTCATCCGACAGGCTGCCCGTCGCTGGTCGAAGGTTCGAGGGGAAAAGCTGGGACAGTTTCGCACGCCACGCTTGCTGCCAAGCATGGAGTATGAAACAACAGCGAATTGCGCAGTCCATGAGGGTTGCCACAGTGGTGCTGGTCTTGTTTGGAGGTTCAGAGGCAGGTGGGAGACAGAGACCACGTACAAGCTCCATGTTTCTTATGCAGATGACCACAGTGGGGACGTGCGCGCGAAGACTCGAAGTGCCAAAGCTTCTTCTCCGACCCTTTCAGTCCAAGACCACCAACATGTCATAGAAGCTGCAGAGTTTCTTCTTATGCATGGAATGAAACCGACTCCCTCAGCTGTGGCTGTTAGGCTGAAAGCTGCTGGCCACGACCGTGTGGCGGACAAGCCCATGCGGAGTGTCCTCCAGTGGCGGCACCGAAATTTTGGCGACGCAACTTCTGAGTTCCTCCGAAGTGAAGAGCAATTCGAGAGCTTTGCTTCGCAGTACATGAATCCGGATGTAGGTCCCATTGCCTTCTCCTTTTTGGATGTACGAGCGTTCAGCTGGGTGGTGCTGTGTGTCTCCTTCTTCGACTTGTTGCAGGAGCAGCATGATGCGGGCCTGCTGGAGATATTTTGCCTCACGAGCGACTTCACTTTTAATTTGGAGTGGATGGGTTTCAGCTACGGCATCATTGCTTTGATCGTTATGAGGAAGTTGGCTGGGCTGTGGCGGCGCAGCACTTGGCCCCTTGTAGTTCTCTGTGGAAAGCGAGAGAACCGCGATCAGTATGAGAGGGGCTTTGCAGCCCTGAAGGCTGAGCTGTTGAGACGGAATATTCGGTTTCCTGACCAAATCAATCTGGACTATTTCGCTGGATCTCGGGAGGCAGTTTCTGCCATCTTTCCGCGTGTCCGACAGGTGCCGGACATGTGGCACCAGAGACAGAACTTGATCCGCAATGATCGTAAAGGACATGCGGCAAAGCACCTTCGCCAAGAAGGCTTGTCCCAATCGCCCAAAGCCAAGGCAAAGGCGAGAGCAAAGCCGAAGGCAAAGGCGAAAGCAGGGGCGCAGGCCAGGCCCAAAAAGCAGAAGCAGGATGCTCCTCACCTTTCGAGAAGGAACATCGGCGCCTGGCTGGTGCTGCTTACAGAGTTTTTGTTCTTGCCGACACGTGCCTTCTTTCACACAATCCTCAATGCTGTGCTTCAAAGGGTGCAGTACGTTTGGCAAGAGACGCGGTGGTTGGCATACTACCAGAAACAGTACGTTTCTCAAAAGCCCAGACAGGAACAAGAAGACGGGTCTTCTTTCTTTTGGCATGGTCCCTGGTGGTCGGGCCCTGGTTCTGGTTTGCGCGGTCGGCCAGCTTCGCAGCAGCCGATTGAGTCTCTGAACAGCGCCTTCAAGCGCTTGATGAGAAGCTTCTTGTCTGCAATGTCAGGGTTTGGGGGAGGGGGTGGGGGGAGGAGGCAAGATTTCTCACAGGTTGACTGCTCGTTCCCCACATATCTGGTTGCTACATGTTCGTATTCTGGACTGGGCTTATATTGCTCTGTTTTCCAGATCAAGTCAGTCAGCCGGAGGTCAGCGCAGGCTGAACACGCATGCCGCGGTTGTGACTTCGCTTTGCGAGGTCTTGGAGACCTGGGCAGAGCCTTTGCTTGCAAACGAGGAGCATGGCCAGAATGTGGTGTCCCTCCGAGCCCCGCCAGACAACCTGTCCATGGGTTGTCCCACCTCCCCGGACGACTGGATGTGGTCAACTGGGCGGGTCCTTAGGCGGCCATTTGGAGAGGCATGTTTCTACGCTGGCATAAAGCCGATTTTGCGGCGAATGCGGTTGCCAAACTCGCCATATTATTCCAAGCTGAAATCTGCCTCGGACAGCCCTGATGGTCCAACTGTGTGGTATTGCATGGCGCAGAAAGTTCCGCTCAAGATCCCCCCGCACACGGCCATGAAGATGCTCACCCATATGAGGACTCGAAACGTTCAGTCACTTCAAGGCATTCTGCGAAAAGATGGCATACTTCAGCCGGCTGATGAATCCGAGCAGGCTCCGTTGAGGTTTGACCTCGACTCTTACCGTGATCTCCACAACACCTATTGCCTGGTATGGCGAGTTGGGAAGGACAGCCGGTCTCTCGTTTTTTGTCTTGCCTAAGCTTTACAGAGGGCAAGCGCTCACAGTTGCTTTGTCTTCCTCTCAGACCCGCAGGAGCCACGGGTCTCTTGTACGTGCTGGATCAATTGCTGGCACGGTGCGTGCCAGCATCAATTCGCCATTGAGTGTTTCTTGGGCATGCGCCGTGAGAAGCGATTGCTAGCCACAGCTGATGAAGTCGAAGTCGTTGAACGGGGACAAAGGTCAGATGACGAGGTCGGGGCAGCCTGCAGAGCTTTTCTCTTGTTGGGATAGGGCTTGTCGTGCTTATTGCCAGGGCATTGATGCTCGCTCGCCAAAAAAACGGAAGAGGAAGCAACCGTCTGCAAACTTGCAGGCCCTGTGTTGAGATATGTTCAAGTGGCAGCACAGGCTTGTGAAAAGACTTTTTCTAATCGTGTTTGTTTGGAGCCATTTCTCCAGGCACCTGCTGTTGCTACCAGCTTGCACAGTGCCCCTGCGAGCAGTATCCCTGCCGTAAGCCGCCAAACCCGGACGCAGCCAAGCTCGATCCCTACGCCTTAACCTGCTCCCCAGGTACTTTGGACCACGCCGACGCAGGACATGAACCTGCTCTGGCATCGATACCAAGTTCCACGCCAGGCCATGTGGGACCAGCCACACTGTCGACCTTAAAACCCTAAACCTGCTCTCCAGGTGCTTTGGATGACCAGGCCGACGCAGGACAGGAACCTGCTCTGGCAGTATCAAGTTCCATGCCAGGCCGTGTGGGACCAGCCGCCCCAACTCCTCCACCCTCGACCTAAAAACCTGCTCTCAGGCGCTTTGGTGGACCAGGCCGCTGCAGAACATGAAGAGGGCGCGGCAGCACTGCCGCTGCCAGTGCGTCCTCCGCCTTTCATCCAAGTTCCGGGCGAAGCTTATGGCAAGAGGATGTTGATCCCAGTGCCTGCGATGGAGCTGCTCTTGGGAGAAGGTATGGTGGAGCTCAACCAGTCCGAACTCGGTTTGCATTACGCTTGGGCGGACGTATTGCCAGTGAACTTGCAGCAGCAAGCGCTCTTGCAAGCTCTGCCTGAAGGTCATCAGAAGACGTCTCTAGCACGTAGATGGAAGCCAGGTTGACCCTTCTTACGCCTTAAGGGTGTTCAGAAGAGGTATGTCAGCGAAAGTGTTGATGCGTGTGAAAATCATGCCATTGTGTCTGTTGAGAAGTTTTACCGCGCAATAGACAAGTCGGCCCGGCGACGGCAGTCCTGCAGGCCTGCTGCAGACGAGCATGGCGTCGCCTGTGCGTGCTGCCCGCAAGTCTGAGGCCGGAAGTCTTGTTCTCACGCGCGCAGTCTTCATGTTCTCCAAACTTGCAGGTCCGAAGCCCCACGTCCGAAGTTCTTTCGCAGGACAGCCCGAAGACCAGTTGGCCCGCAGACTGTTTTGCGTTTCCCGACAGCAAGAGCAAGGAAGCTCAGGCGGCTGCAGACCCGGCAGAGCCGTCCGAGGACTGCGCTCCCTGCCCACCCAAAACCAGTTTTAGGCCTGGAAACTGTTTTTTGGCGTGTGGTGCAGGATTTGCTTTTCCGCGCGTTTCAGGGCAAGGACCGCTCTCGGGACTCTCGGGTCTGCGTGAGAGCCCATTGCGTGTGCCCAGAGGCAACTGAAAAGTGCAGGTTCCCGAGCTGGAGGTGAGTTTTCTCGACGGGGCAAATATCCTGCACTTCTTCGATGGGCGTCGGTTGGAGGAGAGCCCATGCACAAACAACAAGTACATGTGCTCGTGCTGGAATCTGCCAGGACTATGTCATTTTTTGACAAGCAAGGTCGGTGCCTGGACTTAGACACGGCCTGCGGCTGTGAAGTTGAAGACTTTCCTCTTCGAGTCTTTGCAAGGTCTGCGCAGGCTGCTGTGTCTGTGTACTGCGCGGTGGGCTTCGGAGTCTCCATACCCTGAACCCGAAACCCCTCGTGCAGGCTGCTGCTCCGTCTCGTTTGGATGTGAACTCGCCCCTCGTGCCGGACTTCCCGCCTCCCTTGAGCCAGGATTGGGCCAGCTTCGTTTGCATCTGTGTTCAGGGAAACTGGCAGTCAAATTAGTCACGAGGACCCTGCTTTTCGCTTGCCCTTCTCTGAAGACTGGGGCCAGCTCCTCCAGCAGTTTTTCGAAGGCAAGCGTGCAGAGGAGATCTGCAATAGCTGGGCATGCACGGGGTTGGGGTTGACGGGGTCCTCGTAGACAGGACTGGGCCATATTCGACGCCTCGGGCACTCTCTTCTCCTTGAAGTCGAGCCATGTGCCCGACCCGAAAGACTTCCCCCTCAGCGTCTTCTGTCTCATCTTGGACGACGTGCCGCAGAAGCCAAAGCGCGTTGGCAAGTACAAGGGCTGCGTTGTCTCCGGATACAAGCAAGGCAAGAATGCCGAGCGGGAGATTCGACAGATGCAGGCAAGCAAGGATTTCGCGATCAAGAAGCTGCCGTTTAAGCGGCTCGTTAACGACGTTGTCAAGGATGTGGTTTGGTACAAGAATGCCGAGCGCCAGCCGGGGGAGGCTCCCCACGAAGTGCCGAAGGTGTCGGCCGAGGCGCTGGCCGTGTTGCAGGTAGCTGCTGAAAGTGTGTGCGTCGAGCTCCTGCGTGGCTATGATCAGTTCGCCAGCCATGCCAACCGAAAAACCATCACTCCAAGAGACATGATTGCCACCAGACAGTTTACCGGAGGCGTGACTCAGCACTTGCTCCATGTGCTGAGTGAAGATGATCGCCACCGTTTTGCTCAAGTGTGTGGGCTGGCATCGAGAAAATGCACGAGAGGAGATTGGGTGTGCACAACGCCTGCCTGCCTCGCCTACCCCGTCGGCACACGTGGGCGAGTGAGCAAGATTTTGGAGAACGGGAACGTCCAGATCATTCTTGAGGAGTCTCAGAAGATGGTCGCGCTGGAAGACTGGCAAGTAGAGGCCACCAAGCGCGCAAAATCAGTTTTCAGCCTCCAAACTGTTTTTTTTCTCAGTGGGGGAGGGGGGTGGTGAGGAGGCTTGTTTTGGAAGCTGACAGTTGTCAGGCAGACAAGAAGGAAGCCGAGCCTCGGAAGGCCTGTTAGAAACCTAATCCCGAAAGGCAAACCCATCCAAAGACCCTTGACCCTGAACGTGGGAAAGGTTCGAAAGCTGATGGTGAAGGCGAAGGCCTCGCCGGCACCGAGCTTGAACACCTTTGAGGACGCGATACCTTCTCACTCCTAACCCGTTTTGTAAGTGCGACACCTTCTCACTCCTAAACTCACCCTGTAAGTAAGATACCTTCTCACTCCCAAACTCGTCCTATAAGCATCGAAATCCAGTGTCATCCCCACACATACAGACATGCGCTCGATACACGCCCTTTTGACAGGACAAGCCTGTTCATTCAATGCCAGGGGGAGGAAGTTTCGAGGTGAAGGCGCGGCCTAAACCTGGGCATGGCGACCATGTATCCACGGTATCCCGGGCATGAAACACGCTGTAATACACCTTTGAACAGGAGGACTTGGACCTCCATTTTCCTGCTGAGAGCGGGGCGCACAACATGGAGCAGCATGCTCCCATGGCAGAGCCCGGCGATGTGAGCAAGACCCCGCAGGACTTTTCAAGAGGGTGAAGTCCTGCAGAGCCCATCCGCCCCCCGAAAAAATGGTGACGCGTGCTTTTGCCAGGCCAAGAAGAATCGAGCGAAGCCATCTCCTGCTAGCCGGCAGGCACGCAGGGGTTCAGCGTGTGGCGCAGTACCCCCAGCTCCACCCCGCTTTGGAGATCCAAACTGATTTTTGTGAATGCCCGCAGGACCTTTCAAGCGGGTGAACCCCCCCAAAAAAATCTTGCTGACGCGTGCTTTTGCCAGGCCAAGAAGAAAGAAGCGAAGCCATCTCCTGCTAGCCGCCAGGCACGCAGGGGTTCAGCATGCCCAGCTCCACCCCGCCTAAGAAGAAACATCGAAGCCATCGCCTGGTAGCCACCAGGCACGCAGGGGTTCAACATGTGGCGAAGCCCCCCCCCCAGCTCCACCCCGCCCAAAAATCAGTTTTGGAGATCCAAACTGATTTTTGTGAATGCCCACAGGACCTTTCAAGAGGGTGAAGTCCTGCAGAGCCCCCCAGCCCCCCAAAAAAGCTCGGTGACGCGTGCTTTTGCCAGGCCAAGAAGAAACAAGCGAAGCCACCTCCTGCTAGCCGCCAGGCACGCAGATCCACGCCTCAAAATCAGTTTTGGAGATCCAAACTGATGTTTGTGAATGCTTCCTCTTGCCAGGGCAAGAAGAACAAGTGAAGTCGTCTTGCTGCTGTCCAGCAGGCAGGCCCCCCCCCTCTCCAACCCCCCCGCAAAGCCCCCCCCCCCTCCCCCAAAAAATCAGTTTTGCAGATCCAAACTGGTTTTTGTTTGCCCAGCCCCCCACCCCTCCCTCCGCCCAAAAAAATCAGTTTTGGAGACCCAAACTGATTTTTATGAACGCTTGCTCTTGCCAGGACAAGAAGAACAAGTGAAGCCATCTCCTGCTGGCCAGCAGGCAGGGGTTCTGCATGTGCATAAACGCCTGCGCAGCTACAGCTACCCCCCAGACCCCCCTTCCCTCCTCCAAAAAATC
>CAJNDS010002066.1:627979-712205 GCA_905221605.1 Symbiodinium natans | reverse complement strand
TTCGCTCAGGGCTTTGGGGTCCCCGCTCATTTGAGCAACGGCTTTGCGTCCTGTCATTCTGTTCGGCGATTGTGGACATTGGTGAGGGCGGCCCAACCAAAGCTAAAAAGCAAAATGAGATTGCCTGCTAAGGGTATTCGTGTATTCGGAAGAGAGGCTCAAGGTTCAGGACTGACCCACGTACCTTTAAGCCACACACACCTCTCAGCCCTAAAGCCCATAGATCCAATGCGCAGACCGCATCATTGACATTAAGCCCTGCAGATGGTGATGGAAGCTCATCAAAACAAGGAACAAGAGCTGGCTCTTCCAAGCTGTTTATCGATGTGTGCCGGGGCTTCACATGATTTGGCCTCTCATACTTCCCAGAAATGTGGCCACGTGTGGCCAAAAACTTGCATAGCTTTTTCCTGAGTTTTCCACCGTTAAACCCTGAAGACACTGCCCACACAGGCTGTGTGCAGAAGCTGATCCACTCAAGTCGCAACAATCCCAAACCAATCCCCACAGTCTGCACACAAGCGCAATCAAGTCGCACAGCTGACCCCACCCATCTCTCCCCGGCCCAATTTTGACCTCCCACCTATGGACAAGTCTTGGATGGAATAGCTTTCCAAAGAAATAGCGTTTTCCACCATTAAACCCTAAACCCTAAACCATAAGCCCTAAATCCTAAACCCTAAGCCCTAAACCCTAAACCAATAGAAACCAATAAAAACCAAGAGAAACCAATAAATGCCAATAGAAAACGAATAAAAATCAATAAAAACCAATAGAAACCTATAAAACCAGTGGAAAACCATTAGAAAACCAATAAACACCAATAGAAAAACAATAGAGAACCAATAGGAAACCAAAAAAACCAACAAAAACAAATACAAACAAAAAAACCAATAAAAACCATTGGAAAACCAGTAGAAAACAAATAAAAACCAATGAAAACCACTAGAAACCCAATAAAAACCAATGGAAAACCCTCAAGACCAAATACATAGAAATTGTATGTGGGGTCATTGAATTTGTGACGTGAAAACCCCAACACCCCATCTCTGCAAATGTTCTGGGACAACCCAAACGTTCCCGGTTTAGCCCTTGTTGGGGTTGGGTCAACCAGACCCTGGGTCTGACCGACTCACCCCCCCCCACCCCCCCTCCCACTCCACCCTCCCACCCTCCCATGCCCTCCCACCCTCCCAAACGCTAGTTGTTTCCGGTGTTAGGGTTGTATGTGGGGTCATTTTGAATTTCCCAAGTTAGTTGTCTAAACAGCTGACAAGCTGTGTTTAGGTATATTAATCCAGAACGCATCTCTCTAGAGGCCAAATGCTCAATTTACTTAAACCCCCTCTCCCCTCTCTTTTTGGAAATCTCCCGCCCAGATCTTTCGAAATCTCCCCCCCCCCCCTCCCCCTCTCCCCAGGATCTCGCCCCCCGCGTTCCAGATCTAATCTCTTCAGATCTCCCCCCAGTTTCCCCTCCCTGCCCCCTTCCCCGCCCGCCCCCCCGCAAAAAAAAAATCTCAGGCCCAGCTGCCAGATCTGCCCAGATCTTTTTTCCAGATCTTCCCCCCCCAAAAAAAAAAACAATCTCCCCCCCACATCTTTCGCCCGCGCAGACAATTTGGCCATTTACAAGGCTTTTCAGAGTGGCTCAAAGCTTCAAGGCCTGGCAGGGATGCCTCCTGGCAGGGATTGGGGACGCAGACGCATCCATGGTGCCCCCACCCCTCCCCCCCTCCCACTCCACGCCCTTCCTCCCCGCCCCCGCCCCCTCTACCCCCGACCCCCGTTCCAAAAAAAACGTTTCGTTCAAAACGTTTCGTTCAAAAAGTTCTTGGGACCCAAACCCTCGAAAAGATCTAGGCTGGAGAGCCCTAGAGGGTCTGTGAAGCAATTTGGGGGCCTGACATGGCTTCGGGCAAATTGAAGGGGCTGGAAAAGCTTCCGACAGTTACATGATACTTTACTCACGTCGCCCTAACCAGATGCACACGCAAGCTGCTTCACTGCAAACAATGGCAATCCACGAGGCTTCACAGTCACAACCACAAGCTGCTTCAAGTCACTACCAAGGCGCAATCTCGACACAAGAATTTCGTAGTCAAGCACGTCGCAATCCACAAATCCGAATGCTTCGAAATCTTTCCCACAGCCCACCAATGGATCAGAAGCTTGCAAAAACCCTGGGTTTCTATTGGTTTTTCGCTCCTTTTAAGCACCCCCACAGCCACACAGCCAACCAATAGATCAAAAGCTTGCCAAAACCCTGGGTTTCGATTGGTTTTTCGCTCCTTTTAAGCAGCCACACAGCCAACCAATAGATCAAAAGCTTGCCAAAACCCTGGGCTTCTATTGGTTTTTCGCTCCTTTCAAGCACCCACACAGCGACACAGCCAACCAATAGATCAAAAGGTTGCAAAAACCCTGGGTTTCTATTGGTTTTTCGCTCCTGAAGCACCCACACAGCCACACAGCCAACCAATGGATCAAAAGCTTGCAAAAACCCTGGGTTTCTATTGGTTTTTCGCTCCGTTTAAGCCCTAAACCCTAAACCCTAAACCCTAAACCTTAAACCCTGAACCCTAAACCCTAAACTTTAAACCCTAACGAAAGATTTTTAGGATTATCTATTGGTTGCTTATTCGCGAGAGTCGGATTTCGTGTGGGGAGCTCGAAGAATCAGATCCGTGGCAGGATCTCGATGGATTTGCGACGCGGCTTCCACTTTGCTTGCTGCTTGTACTTGCAGCGGGCGAACACGGGGCCGCAACTTGATGAATAGAAATTGAGAGTTGGTTTCTTATCTGGACGATTCTGTGTGTGATTGTTCTTTTCTTTTTTGTCCTTCGGTTGCGCCGTGCCTTATGGCGAATTCGGGTGTGTTCTATTCGTTTCATTATTGGAAGGCATTATGCTTTGAGCGGTCTCATCATGGATCCCGATTTCCATTTTCGAATTATTTGGACTAATTGATATTTATTTTATTCGAATGGAGGGATTAGATGCAAATGATATTAATTGGTAGTCACTTGAATCAGGATTTCTATATTATATAATTGTATAGGGTTCTTGAATATCTAAGGGCTATATTAAAGCATAAGGGTATTAGAAAAAAAGGCCATCGACCTATATAATTGGAACCTTTAACTATAAATTATATATTACCAGACTAGAATCTCTAAATGTTCTATCGTCTAGAAAAGCCACTAGCAATTTCGGTGGGGAGAAAATCCAATGTATTATGCTATTTCATCGTATCAATAACCATTTCATCATTAGAATACCAACATCATAAAACCTTTTGGAATGAAATAAAGAGAACCCTGAATCAAAACAAACGAAAGCCACTAACGCAATCCCAACATACCATACCTAAGATCGAATATCCTTTTTATAATTCTAAAGTTTTAACGAAATATTCGTATATACCTTCCTTCAAGATCTCCAAGCCTTGATGGGCAGCGCTCACGAAGTCGATGCCACTCTTTTCCATACACCACAGAGGCGTAGCTACGTGTTGTCTCAAGCACCCTCCCTTCTGGGAGAAAACACAGCGGTTGCATGTGTGCTGTGAATCAAGATCAAGCATGCTTTCTGTGATGCAGCACGCTCTCACTCATGAGAATTCCTGCGGAATCTTCACACAGGGAGGAGAAAAGAAAATGTTGAGAGAATTCTGGGTGCACACTTCAAGCATGTTCATCTTCACTCATCCTTGCAAGTGATGGCAATCACGGCACACCGGGAAGCGTCGGGGACCATGGCCGCGAATGTGACCACAATGCTCAGACACATGTGCGACTCGTCCACGGGCTGTCACGTAAACTTCCTCAACATGGAGAGGTTGTTGAGCTTGCATCCTTCTCATCGCTTCGCGAGTTTGAAGCAACTCCCTCTCGAAAGCGTCATGCTGCACCACAAACTCGTGGATCCTGTCCTCGTTCTCGGCGTTCTGGTACCTCAGACGGTGACTCTCGACCTCGATCTCGACCAAGGTGCGACAGTCCATGGACGTCTGGGTAGCCACTGTCTGCGTAGTTGCCGTTGAGGACGAGAACGAGGTACTTGACGTCGAGGCATGCTTTGTTCGAACATACGCAACCATGAGGGAGGTCACCACCACAATGCCAAACGCAACGAGGAACTCATAGTTCAGCACAAAGGTCCAGTGGAACCCAGCCTCGGCAGTGACGCTCTCGAGCTTCTTTCCCGTTGCCTCGCCGACCAGGGTAGCTGCGAGGACATTAGAGATGTGCCGGGCAATCCGGGAACCACGAGGAGCGCCACCAAAGGTGGCCTGGGCGGACTGCTCTCTCTGCTGCACGGTCTTCTTCTTAGCCGCCACAAAGTTCTCATCGAAGGTCAGCTTGATGATGCCTGTCTTCATCTGGTCGGCCATTGCCTGGCGAGCCGATATCTTGGTTGCACCGTCACCCAGCATCCGTTCAGACGACACCCACCGAAGTTCGCAGTTCAAGGCCTCGATCTCCTGCTGGATGCAAAGGATCTCGATAGCAGCACGCTTGTCCTGCTGACTCGAAAACCCAGGCTTCTTGATCGCATCATACAAGGCCTTCGCGTCGATCACGAGTGCGCTGCGACCATGCATGCGTGCCGTGGCTGGACTGCGGGGATCCCGGCTGGGATCAATCATCATCGAGATGATGGTCTTCAGCATCATCAGCTCGTCCAACGCCGTTGCACACGCCTGAGCCTCGGCTGCCAACGAAGAGCGACACACCCTTTGCAGCTTGAAACTTCGCCATGAGATGACGTTGTAGGGGACCGCGGCGCCCTCCAAGACAGACACCGGGGCAGCGACAATGATGTAGCCACCCTGCGAAGCATTGTCCTTTCTCACGCCAAACGCGGCGTCGCTGAAGCACACATACGCCACATCCTCCAGAGTGTTTGCCACCCTCGTCATTCTCAATGGCTGCGTTGCCAGCGTCTTTGCAAACCGCAAGGCCTTGTTGAGTTCGCTCACCAGATGGCCATCGGCTCCAGTCACCAGAGCCGCCAGGATCGACACCGTAGCCGCCAAGGGTGGCATGCCTTGAACGGCCGGCCACTGCAGCGCTCCAAGCAGGCCTCTCACCTTGGAGATGCCCTTGCCATCCAGAGCACGGTTTGGATCATGCCCCCTTGCCACTGTGATGGGAAGCACCTTCTTGATGTAGTCAGCGTAGCTCAGCGCAATCCCGGTCTCGATCTTTTCGATTCGGCCACCACAGTACACCAGGTAATTCTCCACGTCAAGGGACTTCCATTTTCCGAAGTCAAAGAGGCTCCTCAGCTCCTTTAACGCCGCTCGTGCCTCTACATGGTTCTCGTCGCCTCCGACCAAGACGTCGTCCACGTGGAGAAGGAGCGCCAGGATGAGTGTAAAGTCCATGGCGTACTTGAGGTACAGACACCTGTCCAGAGGATGTCGTATCCATTTGGCCTCACGAAGTCGACGGTCGGCTTCCTTCCACCAAAGCAGCGGCGCGTCTGCCAAGCCATATGCTGACTTCAGGATAAAAGTCGCTTGTTCCCCATGGCATCCAAGCAAAGGTCCGCAGTCCTTCGGCAGCCGGACCAGAATGTGCCTGTCGAAGTTTGCCCCAGAGAGAAAAGCGGTACGCACATCACCGCACCACAAAGTCCAGCCGAGAACCGGCACCAAAGCCATGATGATCAGCTTCGACTGCCGCGTTGCTGTCGGGGAGGCAGTCTCCAGGCTCAGGACGTCAGGATCCTGAAAGCCTCTTAGCACCAATCTCGCTTTTGCGCGAGGAAGTTCAGCTGGCTCGCCTTCCTTCCAGGTGAGGACCCAGCGCGCCGTGATCACACGGCTTTGCTCAGATGGATCTGGATTTGCAAACTCCCAGACACGATTCTGGAAGTAGCTCGTGAGCTCCTTCCGCTTGGCCTCCATCATCTGCGCCCTTTGGTCGGGACTCATGTCTTTTTCTCGCGCCTCAGTTCTCGCAAGCCACACCTCATCGATCACCAGCTCGCCATCCATGGTGACCCATCCTTCCGGAAGGTCGGTGTTGACGCCATCCACTACATAGACATCGGTGTACAGGTCCTCATCCATATCCTCTGGCACGGGGATCTCTGACGGGACCACGGGGATGGCATCACCGGACACCGGGAGGGAAGAGGAAGAAGCCGCGCGGGGCACGTGGGCGCGCGCGCGCTTTTCGGGCGGGCGGGCGGGCGCAACTTCAGCATCAGGATCCGGGTCTGGCTCACCCACAGTAGCCGTGCTAATGCGTCGCCGGCGTCGTGTCTGCTCCTGAGACTGCTGGTACAGCAAGACCGCGCCTGGCACCGGCACGGGTTCATGCTCACTGTCGGCGTCACTGGCGTGTCGCAGCAGAGCTTCGTCGCCAGGAAGGGAAGGCTCGTAGTCCATGTCGTCCAGGTCCGGCGCATCAGGGCCCAACAAGTCGTCCAAGTGAGGGTCGGCCTCCATGACATCGCGGAACTGCGTGGTGCTTCTTGCCCGGATGTCTCGCAGAGCCTCCATGGCAGCAGCTGGATCTGCAGGCTGAGGCGAACCAGTGTGCTCCACAAGCGGTCGAACTTGGTGAGGACCACAACGCAGCAAGTTGGTGCCATGCGCCAACCAGATGACCGTGACCTTGGCTTCCTCATTGGTTTCATGTGCAACGACGCGGGCAGGGCCACGCCACTTGGACTTCTGCAATGTTGTTGTGCCTTGAACACGCCAGTACCAACATCTCTGACCCACGGCCGGGATGACATCGTAGTTCTCACGAAAGTTCTTGTTCATGCTTCTGCGCAACTTGGCATCCGAGTCGGCCTTGATGAACGCCCGTTGCGCGGCCTGGCGCTTTTGGAGAACATCGGCAAAGGTGGAGGGCTCATCCAATGCATCCACGCCCGGGTTGAAGAAGTCGCCGCTCAAGCTCGTCGTGCTCAGAGGTGACCGGCCCATCACCCACTGGTTCGGAGTGAAGCCACGCACGAAACTCATATTGTTGATCTGTCCCGGAACGTAGACTGCTGCATGCTTCAGGCTGCTCAGAGTGCGTTCGCCACTGTCGTCCATGAAAAGCTCCAGCGCCCTCCGAACAACTTGGTGTTTTCGCTCTACCGACCCAAGCCAGTTGTGGCACTCGGCGGGGGCAACCTCCAACGTAATGCCATTGGCCGAGGTCCAATCTCTCAAAGCTTGACTCGCCCAGCCCTTCGCCTCGTCAACCCTCAAGTACTTCGGGACACCAAACTGCTTAATCCACGCTCTCTCTACGCCCTTGATGAAGTCTGCAGCTCGCTCGTGAGGCAGGATTCGAATTGCCACATAACGGGTTGCCTGGCACATCAAGGTGAGAACGCACTTCCGGCCATCGTTGGTGTTGATCCAGGCTGAGTCGGCCACCACACGGTCATTGAAGTTCCGCGCGGTCAGGCCAGCTGCCGGAGGTACCCCGGCTGGTGGTTGGCGATGATAACAAGAAGAGCACTTGTAGCCCTTGGCAGCCTTCATCACGTTCTCTGTCGCCTGCACTTCTTCCAGCATCCGAAGCAATGTCTCTGTGCCTGGGTGGCCCAGGCTCTTGTGCAGTCTGGCAATATATGAGAAAGCTTGGCCGCCAACTTCACGACGTAGTCGACGATTGGCTTCAATCACCTCAGTCTCCTCGTCCTTCTGGCCGTCGTCTTTCTTGCTCTGCCCAGGTTCCGTTCTCGCATCTTCCTCGGCATACACATCATCATCGCCATTTTCATCCTCAGTCTCGGACTCGAGCATGAGCTTAGCCAATTGCTTTGCCAATCCAATCGGGCAGTTCTCGGCAAAGCTGCTGCGAATTGTGCTTCCAATGTGTCCCTCCAGAGAAACATGCTCGTGACCACCGGCACATTCACGACTGAGGTCTCGGTACATCTTCTTCTTGGTGGTCATGAAACATGTGGCCTTTCGAACTGGCCGAAGCATTCCATTCTCTCCAGGAAGGCGCAAGCCATAGGCGCACTGGTCGACATAGGCCGCCAAACCCTTGAGGCTGCTAAAGGCCTTGGTCAGCCAAGCTCGACTGTACCAGGGGTGTTCCACATGAGCATGCCGCCCATGTCGGCGCTGCTCCTCGTAGATCACTGCCACAAACTGGAGAATGTCGCGATGATCACGCTGACGGGATTCTCGAAGGGACTGTTCTTGTTCAGGACGGTTAGCAAGACTGAGCTCCTCAAGCGACGACCACAAACGGCACGGTGGAGACAGAAGCACTTCGTCAGGTTGCTCCTGTCGTAGTCGCCGAAGAAACTTTCTCCGGTCCTTTGGGCTGTTGAAGTTCCAGCCAGTCTTTCCGGAGAACGTCTCTGTTTTGGCCCCCAGTTCTCTTGCACACGTCGAGGTACGCCCTTTTCCGGAGAAGACCTCCCAGACCAATTTCGTTGACTCGCTGCCAACTCGGGAAGCCATGGCCAGCTGAGCCTTCTGATTCTTTGTCGCCACAGTGGCCTGGTGCGTCAGGTAATGCATCTTTGCCTTGGTCAATGGCTTCACCTTCTGGGTCTCAACGTGGTACGCAAGGTCATTCTCAAAGGCGTGCACTCCGCTAAGGTGGATCTGGTCTCCAGATTCGTTGTCGTGGATCTGGTCTGCATTGTCGCTGTTGTGGATCTGGTTGCCGGTGTCGTTGTGGTGGATCTGGTTGGCGGTGTCGTTGCGGTGGATCTGGTTGTCGGTGTCGTTGTGGTGGATCTGGTTGTTCAAGACGCCGGGCGGTCGCTCGACGCCAGGAAAGAAACGCGAATTGGACTCTTCGATGGTGACTTTCTTTGCGAGGGTTCGATGGCCAACAGCTGTGGCCTCCCCATGCGCGAGCCCATTGTCTCGCCTATCCACGCATCTCCTCGCACTCGTCACCGTGACCTGCTCGCTGATATCGCTCTCTGCCGTCATGACTGGCTCCATGTCACCCAGGATCGCCTGAATCCCCATCTCGATCGTCACGTCCACGTGGTTCTCAAAGTCGTCGGGCATGAGCACGTCGTCGGTGTCGGTCGGGTTCAGCAGGAGGTTCTTGTCTTCAGCCAGATCCAATAGGTGCTCTCCTTTGGCACCCCGAGGAATGGGCATCCACTCCTTGTCTGGCCATCGCATCTTCTGGCTTCCATAGTCCACTGTCAGGCCCAACTGCTCAAGGATAGGCCTTCCAAACAACAGGGGAGCTGTTCCTTGGATCACGTAGGTCAGGACGCGCAACCTCCGGCCTCCCACAGCAATTGGGAGAAGTAGACAAAGGTTCGTAGACTCGGTCGCTGAGTTCCCGTACCGGAAGCCCTTCATGCACTTGAACACTTCGATGGTGGAGACGTCCATGCCAATCTCCATCATGTACCGCAAGTACTGCTGGATGCTGTGACGGCTTCCAAGCACCGAGGCAGCCCCGCCATCTTGAACAGCATGATGGGAACTCTCATCTTCTTCCCCATCGGTCTGGTCCATCGCAAAGACCTCTGTCACCATCATGACGCTGTCCTCGCCCTCGATCTTTCGCTTCTTCTCAGCACCAGAGGGGCAGTTACGTGCCCAGTGGCCCGACTGCCCGCACCTCAGACACAGCTGTCTTCCGACGATGGCCTGTCCACGACGGGCGGCCCCTTTCGGGTTCAGAGGTCCCTGCTTGCCAGAGTCGCCCTTTCCAAAGTGGCTCTTGCCCTTCTTGGTTTTGCTCTTCCCCTTCTTACCCTTGGTTCTGGTAGAAGAGGACGAGGAGGCAAAGGGCTTGTCCACCAAGGCCACCACTGGATAGAAACCCCTGGAGGTCCGAAGGGCATTCAACTTGCCACGGGCCTCTGCAAAGCTAGCGTAGACACTGTCATATTCCTCCACATCAAAGACAGCATCCTCGTCGGGCCCGGTCTCGTAGTAGTCCTCGTCCTGGTCTGGCCATGGAGAGCCGCACTCATCTTCATCTCCCTGCCAGTACGCCGGCTCCCAATCCATAGACCACGCGTCCTCTTCGATGTCATAGGAGCCGTCGTCGTTGGCGTAGTACATGTCCATCTTGTTCCGGCTCTTCATCTCCATCTTCGAGTCCTGGCCCAGGATAAAGTTCATGGCCTTCTGGATGGACTCCACATCCAGATGTTCTGCGCCAACATTCGTCAAGATAAGTTGGCGCTGCTCTTTGCTGACACCAGACCGTCTCAAGAACCACCATGCACGGACCTTCTCGGGGAGCTTGACGCCGTGTGTAGTTGTCAACTGTCTCTCAGCTCGGGCAAACTCGGCCGTGTACTCCTGCAGCGTCTGCTTCTCGCGTCTCTGCAACTTCACAAAGAACAGCTCGAAGTCCTCCGGCAGCTCCGTCATCGAGTCGTACTTGAATGCCTTGTCGAGGCGGTCGAACACAGCGCTGTAGCCTGTCTCGGACTGCAAGGTCTCGATATCCAAGTCATCAACAGCGTCCCAAGCCTTTCCAGTCAGCAACGTCACGATGTTAAAGACGGTCTCCTTGGATCTCCCAGTCAGGGCCATCTTCGTCTTGTACAGCTCACATCGCTTTCTGAACTCTTTGTAGTTTCTCTGCACATTGTCGAAGACGGGCACATACTGATCGGCCTTTCCAACTACTGCATTGCCAGGTGCCCCAGGGCCATTGGTGGAGCTAGCCTGGGCACTTGCTCCAGACATAGTCACAGCGAGCGATGGGATCAGGCAACGAAGCTTCCAGCTCTCGCTACCAACTTCAAGATCTCCAAGCCTTGATGGGCAGCGCTCACGAAGTCGATGCCACTCTTTTCCATACACCACAGAGGCGTAGCTACGTGTTGTCTCAAGCACCCTCCCTTCTGGGAGAAAACACAGCGGTTGCATGTGTGCTGTGAATCAAGATCAAGCATGCTTTCTGTGATGCAGCACGCTCTCACTCATGAGAATTCCTGCGGAATCTTCACACCTTCTAAACTGAGTATTTTCGACATCTTGTCATTTTGTGATTGTATTAGTGTAAGTAAATAAAATCGAGCGCGAGACTTAAGACGTTCCTTGAATGAAAAAAATTTTAAATTTCTGGTATTCAAAATTCTCCCCACTTTAATTTAGCATTTACCATAACATCCGGTGGCTAGGCTGAAATATATAAGACCCGCCCCCGGCATAAGTGTATTCAATGAATCTTAAGTATCGTATGGTTGGTGAGTTGTTTGGATTTCAGGGGCTAGAATTTGATTAGATTAAATTAAGCTTACAGATGTGAAGGCTCCAGATGCAATAATTCGATCATACTAAATAATCAATATCGCGATGTATCATACATCATCATCTCTATTATTATGTTCACGGAGCAGTGCAAATGCTGTCGGAGAAATGGACGAAATATACAAAGGCGTCTTAAGCATTCGGCCATAGTTAAGAGCCGAACAAAAAGTAATTTAAGAGGTTTGTAGTAGAAGCCCGCCCAAGTAATAAGAAATCTTTGATAGAGTAGAACCTATATTCAGTCTACAAACACCCCCAAGTAAACCGATAAATACAAAAAGACATGGGGATTTTGTAGGCAATCATGAAGAAGTGCGGGGCGTCTTGAATCCCGCGCCCGCGTAAATAAATAAATAAATAAATAAATGTATATATATATTTTTTTATGACTCTCGATCTTGTTTATAACCATTTGAAAAAGAATAATAATATACAAAATCTCTACAGATATGTACGCATCTGTTTAAAATCTTTTTCAATATTTACATATGAATCATTTCTTTGGAAAATCAATTAAAAGCTATAGTTATATCAATATGAGTCATTTCTAAACCATAAACCATAATTTTACAACAACAAATTTACAGAAAAAAAAACGAACAAGAAGAAACGCTAGCTAGAAGTAGAATTAAATACAGAAACAAACAAAATGCCCAGGATAACTGCTTAAAGCTTTTCTGGTGCCCTGCCAATACGGCTGAAGCAGCATGACCCAGGAAGAAATCCCAACCGGGACGGGTAATGACACAGGCAAGGCAGGCAAGGCAGGCAAGGCAAGGCAAGGCAAGGGAAGGCAAGGGAAGGCAGGGAAGGCAGGCAAGGCAGGCAAGGCAGGCAAGGCAGGCAAGGCAGGCAAGGCTCTTCTTTTCTTAGGCCAAACTTCAGAGTACAATAGAGTACAATGCACAGATGCAGAACATATCAGAACATATCAGAACATATCAGAACATGTCAGAACATATATAAAACCTCCTTCAACTGGTGACAACTTCGTGCCAGTGCAGCGATGCTACCTGAAAGACGCTTCCTCCACAACAACGGAGCCCACTTGCTCTGGAGCTTCTTCAGCTTTTCAGACTTTTCACCATACTTGTCTATAATACAACTGCAAAGGTGAAAATACCATACTATGCTGTACTATCAACAAGATTTTGGCCAGAACCCCACCCTGAAAGGTGGGAAGGGTGCTACATTCCACGCTCTCAGTATCAAATTAGAAATCAGAATTTGTAGACCTTCATGCACCCATGATGATGTTGTCAACATGTTACAATGTATAAAGTGGTCTCGCTCTCTGAAGCGTAATGCCGTAACACCTCAGCGATTTTTGACCGTTGTCCGCAGAAGGGCCTGAACTCGCGCCGGAAAGCCTGGACCAGTGGCTAGTGCACATATCTCAGGATTTGCCACGGCGCTAGCTTGTTGACTCCGTCACAGCAACGCTGGCGACAAAAACGACGAAAACTCCAAGCTCTGAGCTGAACACTGCTCTGCAGGTGCATTGGCCATCATCCTTCGTAGGTATCCCACATAGATGTACGGCAGCCCAGATCTCTGAAACCACTATAAATAGCCTTCGTAATATCCGATTGGACAGTTGTCGGCGGAAAGCCCATAGCTGCCAGCTCATCTTTCTGATGCTTTTCAAGTTTGAAGAACTTGCGAATCCTGTCCATTTTCGGTGGGAGCCATTGCCTTACCTCCTGCACTTCAGCATCTCTTTTAAACAGTTCACAAGCCGCTTGCTCGGCAGCTCGCTGGTCAAGCCATGGGGCAGGAATCTTTTTGCCAAAGCCTTTTGCGATTGAAGACCCATGCTTGGCGAAGCCTCGGAATTCTCTCTGAAAGAAGCCAGTCGCAACCAACACAGAAGTGACGCCTTCCACACATCCAGCGCGCTCAAAGTGGTACAAGTTCTTGGGGTCTTCCATCGCATTATACCGCACCAGGAGATCATGAACGCACGTGCGGGCGGGCATCCTGTCACAGCATTGCGGAGTGAGTTATCAATCATTGCTGTCATCATTCAAGTGCTGATGCAGCTGTTTTGGGGGAATCCACTTCCAAAGTTAAATGTATACCGACCCATGTTCAACATCTATTACATGCTTTTCAACATCCGGGGGGAACGATTTGTGCGAAGATTGCGGCAGGCAAGCAGGCAAAGGGCAACTTGCGTCATTTCCAAGATGAAGCCCTCTACTATCTAGTATGACAATATGGCATATTGACCCATAAACCCACGTAAAATATGCAACAGCAGAGTCCTCGGTTTGCGCTGGCTCGGTTGCCGGGTCTGAGTCGGCGGCGGCTCGGTTGGTGCTGGCTCGGTTAAGTGGCAGTGGCTCGGTTCCTGGTGGCTCCGGGTTTCTGGTCGCTCGGTCGGCGGTGACTCGATTGACAGTGAGTCGGTGGTTTGGTTGGGATGGTCTTTTTAGTGGTGGGCGGCTCGATCGGCGGTGGCTCACGCAAAGGGTGGTGGGGGTCATGCAATGCCACACTGACGTGTGCTCGGAACCCCGGAAGAACCCGATGCGGAACCCCGAACCGGCCCCGAGACCTTGGAACCGCCCGGAAACCGCCCGGAAACCGCCCAGCAACCGCCAAGGAACCGTCCGGGAACCTGTCCCAGAACCCTCCCGCGCCCCCATCTGCCCCGGTAGCTCGCTGTGGGGGAAGGGGGGGGTGTTTGCAGCGACTGCACTTTGGTAGCATACAACTATGCAGTGAGCTACACCCAGCTACACTTCTACCCTCAGTCACTCAAAAACTCCAGCCTTTCCCACGTTTCATCCTTGATGCCGATTTCGCCCTCCAGGCTCCGAGCCAGAGCTGCGAAGTGCCCAGTCTTTAAGCGCTCCAGAATATCGGCTCCAGTGAGATCTTTCTTCCGGATCTGTTGTGGCTGCCCTTCAGTTGACTTCTGTGCAACATCTTGAACGGACGGCTGGTCACTATTCTGAAGTTCGTGCTTGTCTTCCTTTTCCTCAAGCTTCTCCTGCTTTACATCAGCCTCGCAACCGCTCACAGTCGCGTCTGCTAGTTCCTCGAGCTCTTCCTGCTTCACGTCACCATGCTCTCCAAGCTCCTGCAGAGTCCAGCTTATTTCGTCTTTGACGAGCAGCACTGTGTGGGACAGCACTTCCTCCTGAGAGAACATCGAGAAGTGAGAGAGGGATGAGGATGAGGATGCTGAGGGCGCTGAGGTGCTCTGGGAAGCCATGTCCTCATGATCCTCATGCGAATCCTTGACAGCTTGCCGCTTCAGGCTGCCAGGCCAATCTACACCAAAGATCGGACTCGGACGCTTCATGGTTCGCCACCGATGCACCACCGAGCTCAAGAAATCATGGCATTGTGAAAGTCTTGTGGCTGCGCTTTCCTTCTTTGACCTATCTTCCGCATGTTGCCGACAGCTGATGGGATGGAAAGAAATCTAAGCATCTAAGCATCATCTAAGCCAGCCTGCGCATGATCGGAGGCCTACTTGCCAAAAGAGACTGCAGGTGTGCATGACACGAGTGGCTTCCAACATTCCACTCGAGCTGAGCCTGTTACAGCAATCGGCTTGCAGTCTCGTAGGGTAGGCAATGCCTTAAAGGGTAATTGAAGCCCTGGCCGGCAACTGCGACTGCAGTGCAGAGGGTCAACAGTTCTCGCACCTGGGCATCAACTGTCGGGACCCTGTGGTGAGCACTGGCGAGAACGTATCCTTTGCAGCTTGGGCCCTTGCCATTCCTTGTTGCACCTGCTCAGCGCTGGCAAGCTTGTGCGCCCGCTGCTTGCAAGCCTCACCTATCAAACAAAGAAACGGTCCATTAATTATGCAAGAAACGTCCGACCCTATTGCCACCCAAGGAGCGGGAGAAACTTGGCATGCGTTTCTGCAGCTCGTCTCTGATCCAATCAGATGTGCAGGCTGCGGCGCCGCATCAACAACTGTACGATTCTTTGCATGGAAATGGCGCCCCCCCTAACCCCACTACCATCTCCGAACAGGATCGGGTAAGCACTTGCTTTGCGGCTGACGTTTCGAAATCTTTCGCAGCACAGGGCAAAAAGCCAAGACCCGGCCACACCATCTGACCATTCCCGTAAATTCATCGAAGTCTGGGCCTGCAGAGATTCTCCCCCAAGCTTACTGTAACGGGCCACCCGAGAGCAAGAGATCAAATGCCACGTCAGAGGCTGATTGCCGCTGTTCCTGATTGCCTTGGGGTTAAGGACGTGTGTTTGCACTTTCTGATGTTTCTTTCGCTAGTCAGATACAAGGCCAAAGCAAACGCCGTCCTGTCTCGCACATTGCGATCGAAGTGGCAGGTGTAGTTGCAGGTTTTTCCGCCCTGCGGGCTCCACATTGGCGGTTCTTAGCAATCTTGGCACATAGCCCAAGATTTATCTGGATAAGTTCCTGCGGTCCTGAGGGTAATGTAGTTTTTTTTTTTTTGGTGTAAAGTTGGCCCGAGGCCTCTGGCACTGTATTTCTGACATGTTCTGACCCAATCCGTGCTATTTATCGGAGAAGGTCGGAGGGACGTGTGTGGGCTTGGGATAGAGCAACAGAACAAGGGTAACATGAAATGACTTCTTGTCGTAGAACCCCTTATATGCTAAACATGTTCGGGTGTGTTGGTGTAAGGCGTCGTCCCGGGGGTGGTGCATGATCAGGTCGCCGACCAGGTTCACATCCCCACACCGCACCCCCACCCCACCCCCCAAGGGCCCCCGACCGCTCTCACCGCCCTCACCACCCTCTCCTCTCCTCATCCACCGCCCCAACCACCCCCCCTCACCCGCCCCCCCACTACCCTGGAGTTAAAAAAGGGTTCGGGTGGTGAGGTTGGTGGGGGTAGCAAAGTGTCCCCACAGCGGAGACTCACATAGGACAAAAAATGCGAGTTGCCCAGAAAAACACATATGAAAAAATCGCGAGAGTTTCCCCAGGGCGGGGACCCAGAAAAACAAACTTGGAAAGCAAAAGCCAGAGCTCCCCCCAGGCCGGGGAACAAGAGAATTCACATAGGACAAAAGATCGCGAGAGTTGCCCAGAAAAAATATGCAAAACATAGCAAAACTGTTCCCAGGGTTGGGACCCAGAAAAAAACCTTGGGAACAAAAAGCGCGTGTTTTCCCAGGGAGGGGACCCAGAGAATTCCTATTCCACAGGTCCAGGGCGCAGTGGGTACCCCGGAAAAAAACACTTACAAGTAGAGAAAAAAATCGCGAGGGTTCGTTAAGGTTGAACTAACGCTCTTTCGAGTGAACCTAGCGCCCTGTCGAGCGAACTAGCCTAAAGGTGATGAGGGTGGCCGGGGTAGTGGGGGTTGGTAAGCGTCGGCCGAAAACTCCAGTTTGGGTCAGCAAAGCCTTGGGGCCCAGAAGATCACGACCCAGGAGCCCGAGCCATGGCGGAGAAGGCACGTGAGTACTGGTGCAGACAGGCTCGAGCGATAAAGGTTGTCTTTCCCACCTTTTGAGAAACCACGCGTCAAAGAAACGAGGAAAACTGCAGGTGTCAGCTCTCCTGCACCCCGGGCGCCCCGAGCCTGTAAGGTGACTCCCCCAAAATACCTGGAAAATGATAAGCCCTGGAAGATGAGGAGTGCATCCTGACCCCCCCCCCCGCATCCCTGCCTAACACTGCGGCAGTGGTCACGAACCCCTTGCTTGCGGGCGCTTTCACTGACGGCTCAAAGATGCGGCGTGGCCTGTTCAGCACCTCGAGAACTCGCAAAAAGGACCAACCAGCAGCCTTGCTTTCAGGATGAATTGCTGTTTGTTTGTGCGCATGATGCCACACAAGCTCGCGTTTTCAACGTGGATACGTGCGCCACGAAATTGGGGGAGCATCAGCTTCCGATCTACTCGATCCCGGACCAGTCTCCATACCCATGGGCGCTTCCACATGTCCTTGAAGTGGTGTACCCGGGTGCACGGAGTGCCATCTTCAATGTTAAGGGTCAGGCCCTTCCGACCCTTACAGTACCCAGTCTGTTGCCGCCGCAGCTGTTTTGCCAGCAAATGACCACCCAAGCACACAGTACGCAGAGAAGAGCGATGGTTAGAGAGCATGCCTTTTTGCAAGATTTCAAGCAGTGGTGCAAGTCAGCCAACACGCATACACCACATGCGCCACACCGTGCATAACCCCGAGCTCCCGATTACAGCGCCCACGCATACGCCGCGCTGCACATACTCTGCACACGTAAGCACACGCACCCTGCACAATCACCAGTCGTACACGAACTCACGCGTCCAATGCACAACACATTCACCCCAACCCCCCCCCCCACACATACAGCGCACCATGCATGCCATGCAGCGCACCATGCGTACAGTACCTTGCCGATGCTTACACGTCTCTATGACAGTCCTGCTGCAATGATCCGCCTCGGATGATGCCTGAACCTGCATTTCCAGATATCTGGAGGGAAAGTGATGCAACGCAAAGGTCGGCAAGGGTCAAAACATGCAAGAAAAGCAGCCCGCATTGTTGCAAACTTGTTACACTGACGCAAACAAAGCGGTGCTCAAGCAAGCCATGTTGTGCATGGCGCATTCGTCATTCGTCGAACTAGGTGATCAAGCCTGGAAGCATAATCGGCTTGCTCACAGCCTGTTCTGCACAAAAGTCTCTGCAAATCTCATCCGAGATTGGTGCAGTCTGCTACCGGGTTCTACACTGTCAGTTCTGCCATTTCAGAACTTGCAGAGCTCAAGGGGCACTCGGACCAGCATCTTGCCTGTGTTCGTGCCACGGAAGAGGCCCATAATGCCATCTGGCAAATTTTCAAAACCATCTACAAAGCTGGAGCAGTCAGAGATCTTACCGTCACGCAGCCAGGATGACAAAGTTTCTGATGCCTCAGCATGCGCCTCAGGAGGGAAAAAGCCCACAATGAAGCCTTCCACACGCAAGCGTTTAGCAATGATGTGGAACAGATTCCGCACCCCATAGCGCTGTTCAGGCTTTGAGTCGTACTGGGAGATTGCGCCGCACAGCGTGATGCAGCCTGTGTCGTTCATCATCTCCAGTACCGCTTCGAGGGTCTCTCCACCGACGTTGTCGAAGCATGCGTTAAGCCCTGCAGGAGCCAGACGCTTTAAAGCTGTGAGCACACTCTCGTCACGGTAGTTGAAAGCCTCAAACCCCTGCGATTGCAGGTATACCACCTTATCGCCAGAGCCTGCACTGCCGATAACACGACACCCCATTTGCTTGAGAGTGTGGCATGCGATCAAACCCGTGGCGCCCGCTGCCCCAGAGACGTAGGCAACGTCGCCAGGCTTTGGCCTGGTCACATGCTTAACGCCAAGGTACCCGGTCATGGCTGTCATGGCCAAGCAGGAGAATGCCGCGGAGGGTGAGACTCCTTCAGGCATCTTCTGAAGTGCCCCCACGCTTACTGCGTTGATCTCTCGCCACGGAGCCTGGGCGAAGACCATGTCGCCCTTGGAAAACCCATCTGCTTTGGACTCCAGCACCAGGCCAGCGATTCTCCACGTGATCACCGAACCAGGTGCCCAATTCATCATCTTGTAATACGCAGAACCCTCGGTTCGATCAGCTGCCTCCTCCCCTGCCATGGCATTCCGCATCGTTGGGTCCATGCTCATGAGATGCGTCGCCAGGAGCACCTTCAGGCATTGGCAGGAGCACTAGCAAAGCTCTCCAAGCTTACACACATCCACCATCATCATCCATCATCTACCAATCATCTACCTTCTGCATCGCGCCTCGCCATCCTGGCATTCTGGCATGGGGCACTCACGAAGCTCCAGGTCACTGGGCTGGAAGCCATCAGGGCCGGGCCTGCGCAGCACATGCAGCAGGGAAGCCGCTAATTACAGAACATCCAAGTATATAATGTCGTATCCTGATTAGTGATTAGTGTGGACCCCTTCAATAATGAAAAGTTTAAAATAATTCAGGGGACCGAAATTTGGCTGCCCACCTACTATAATGAAAAGTTATTCGTCGGAAGGGAGAAAAAAAGAGAACAAGATGAGGAAAGAAAAAGAGGAGAGGGAGAGGAAGAGGAGAGGGAAGAGGAGAGGGAAGAGGAGAGGGAAGAGGAGAGGAGACGGTGGGGGGGGCCCGGGGCCGAAAATTACTTTGGGGGGTCCCTTTTTTTTGTTACTATTGCGGGGGTGGATTTAGTTTGGGGGGGGGGCCCCCCCCACACTAATCAGGAGACCACATTAATTGCGAAAATGTATTGCGCATCAAACAAAGTTATGTAATATGGTGGCGCCTCTGCCTCAGGATCCACTCGCGGTTCTTTCTTGATGCCATGGCCAGGGGTTTGAGGATGCTTGCCGTTGATGTGTCCTCCGTGATGTTGGCGGATCCTCTGTTGAATGTGCTCAGAGATTCACAGAACGAGCAACTGAGCCCAAAGCCGACAAGTGCAGGCGCATCGTATCTGGCCACATTATGCCGCTCTTTTCTCAACATTTCTCAGTGGCACTCCATGCCCACTAATTATAGCTTTTGTGGATGTGGCGACTGCAAGCATGTGCGAGGCAGTTCCATGTTGCGGCCTGGTGCGCACAAAGCTTCTCAGCTCACGGTGGGAAGCTGACAGGTTTCGTCACGTGCTGTAAAAACCGTGAGCCTGTCACTGTACCCATAGGTTCCGTGAAGCTGGCTCTACAACCCTGGAAATCCAGTTCTTCATAGACATGCGCTCGGCGCTCGCTTTGCCATGCTCCTGCCCGTGCGCACGCGTCTTTGCAACCGGTGTTGCGGAAGCTCGTGACGTGACCAGAAGCTGGCAGCTGGAGATGGAGATGCGGAATGGTGCTCAACATTGTCACAAATTATACTTACCCCCATGCACAACCTTCAAAAAGTCCCTGCAGCTGCCCAAAGGTAAGCCCTCCGGACACGTGCGCAAGCCTCACTCTACTTTTCCACCGCCGTTGCCATGCTCGCAAAGCTCCAGCGGCTTCAGTTGCCTGGTCAAGATGGCAACAGGGCATTAGCGACTCACGCTGCTACTGCGGCTTCAGAATTTGGCTGCGCGCCATACTCGACGAACCCCGACGAGCAACATGTGCCGTCTGCGGAGGTCTGTGATTGAGACGTGTCGGATGTTTGAAAAGTGCAGCAAAAGCTGCGTTCAGTAGACGCGAAACCAAACTAGCAGAAGCACTCAGCTGGCACAGGTGCATCAGCGCCAAACAATTGACTGCTTGACGGCGGAACCAAAGGAACACCCCAAGACCATAAGGAGATCATTACTTCGGTCTTCGGCGGCCCTTCAGTCTCCTCACAGAGCTTGCATTGTCAATGCTTGCAGCATTGGCTGCGCTTTCACCTCACACAGGCTCAAGTTCTCGGTAGATGGGAGATGTATATAGGGCAATATATTTAATATGGCAATGGCTTGCTGGGCCTTCGCTGCTTGTAATCTGAAACGAAAGCTCAGACAGAAAACCCTGCTCAGTCACAATTGGGTAAGCTCTGGCCAGGGATTGAACTAGAAAAAAGCCCGCAAGAAACGAGAAAACGTTCGCTTGCACACACAACCAATCCTGCTGCCCACGCAGAGATCGAGAACGGCCGCGGCCCACCCCCTCCCCAGAACTCGATGATCCTACTACTTTGCTGCGCGTGCGGACGCGCGCCCCACGCGAATGCCCGGCATGGTTTCTATATGACACCTCCAATGGCCTCAACAAGGAAAGGCTCAGGCTTCAAATCTCTTTGAACTTGAGGCGGTAAGACGGACTTGATCGTGTTTCGGATCCAGACCCTGCATCTTTCAGCCGTTGTTTGTTCGCTCCGCATGCTCCGCCAGGAAATCCAAGTTGTAGGGAATCCAAGCCGGTCCAGTGCCACTTGTGGAAGTCAGGTTGAGCTATCCAGGGAGGAGCACGCACGGGAAATGTGGAGATGAAGCTTCGAAATCACCAACAACCGGCTTGAGAAGACTGAACAGAGGTTCCGGGATACAAAGAAAAATAAGAAAGCACACGAACACGACAGTGACACACAGCAATCGAGAAACAGCTTGCACTGCAGTGATAACTAACAGGCTAACCTGTGACACAGTATGATACAGTCCCAAATTGCGAGCTTGCGCATCCCGGCTGCACAACGCAACGGATGACCAATGCCCATGAAAGAACCGATCTGTGAAGCGAGAGAGTTACAATAATGACCACTTCTCGCGCATGCGCATTCGGACCACATGAATTCTTGCCGTTGCACATCGTTGCCCAGGCACGCTCTGCTTTTATACCCCGGATCTTGTTGGCGATGGCTGCAGATTTCTTCCGCCGGGCATCGTTGGCATGCTCCTGCAAAAGGTCACGTGATGTTGTGAATCATGAGTGTTCCTCATAACTCTGCACAAATTCTGCAAAGCAGTGTATGAAAATACAAACGGGCTTGCCGAACAAACCGCCAGCGTGAAATTATCCCCGCTGCGGGTTGCACTAAGGATTCGCAATGATTCGCGGAATTTCGCAGAGCCACGGCCTCGTGTCAACGAAACTCAACAAACATGTCCTCCTCTTGCTCTTCTGGTTCCTCTTCCTCATCTGCGACGACGCTTCGCCAAGCATCATATCGCCCCTGGGAGTGTCGTATGGTATGGTATAGTATCGCACAGTACAGTACAGTTCAGCAAGTATAGCTCTACCGGCTTCATGAGATTCACTCGATATCGTATTATCGTTCGCAAGTCAAACGCACTGTCCCCGAAACTTCGGGCAACTCCTTTCATAAATCCAACACGCGGGAAAACAACCGCACTTTATGAACTATGTTGCATTGCAGTTTGCTTGGGTCGACATGTAGCCCGGGCAGGGCTCCCTAACTTACCGTAGAATGTCATAGAAGGTTGTGGCATAAGTGTCTGCTGCAGCCCATCAGGCAGTCATGCACCTTTTTTTCATGTTTGGCTCAAGAAAAATGTAACTAACCTGTACGCGTCTGATGCATCTGTGCGGGCCATGGGACTTTTACATCTGCAAGATAGGCTTGAAAGCCGGCTGCGCGTAGCTTCTCCACTTCCGAAGGCGTCTGGTGAAGGGCATCCAGGGCGGCCTCCACCTTCCGTGATCCGTGCAATTCTGTGCACCGTGCAGGCACTGTGGCACGGTGCAAAAAGGGGGTGGGCATCTTGAGAGGCATCTTAAGAAGACTTAAGAAGCGTCGCTCTTGATGTATCTTTGAACCTGCGAGATTGAAAGCAAGTGGCCATAGGCCGTGTCTGAAGAAGCCAGGCCACAAGTGCAAGCCATTCGCACAGACGAGCCCACGCCTGACCAAAACACGGAATCCTGAAGCTGTCACTTGAACATTTCGCGCCTTCTGGAGATGTAGCTCCGCGACAGCTTCAGACGGCAGAAAGGTCTTCAAATCCTCCTCGCGAGCAGACTGCTGTAGATTGCGCAGGGCGGCAAACGCTACGCACATGTGCATTTCCGAAGCCCAAAGCGGCCAAGCCTGCGAAGGCAACTGGCCCCACAGCATTTGCGGATCCATTCCACGTACTGGGCTTGATACAATCATGAGTACGATCGCGACCAGGATGGCCTGCGCAGGGCTCTGCAGGCTTTGCAGGGCTCTGTGTGCTACTGCTACTGCTACTGCTACTGCTACTGCTGCTGCTCTTGCTGCTACTCTTGCTGCTGCTGCTGCTCCTGCTGCTGCTGCTACTACTACTACTACTACGACGACTACTACCACTAGTACCACTACTTCTACCACCACCACCACCACAACCACCACCACCACCACAACCACAACCACAACCACTACTACACTACTACTACTACTACTACTACTACTACTACTACTACTACTACTACTACTACTACTACTACTACGGTGCAACCCTATGGTTTGCCCGCGCTTGTTTTTGGAAGGTACATAAATCATGCGCAGGCGCAGCGTTTCTGGCCTCTGCCGGCCTTTCAACAGTGTTCTTTTTTTCGTTTTTTTCTTCATAAACGACGACCCTCTGCGGGTTTCCCTGCGTTCCGGACTTCGCAGAACCCTATGGTTTGCCCGCGCGCGCGCCTTACGGTTTGGGCTTTGGAGTGTTTCAGGCACGAGTCCAGCACGAGGGCTTCGGTGTTTTGTCATCCTGGGCTTCAAGGAAATAACGCTGCTTTCGGGCGTGGGTTCAGGGTTGAGGCGTAAGACAGTTTACGGTTTGCCCGCGTCTTCTGCTTGTGGGCAACGAACAGCCAAAGCCTAAACCTTAAACTCCAGAAGTTCTTGGTCCTATTTCATAGCTCAGGATTTCGCAGACGACTCGTCTTGTGGCCACTACACTACTGACGCAGTCCCGTGCTTGTTGGGTCGCGCGGCCACAGGTCCGCGGTCTGCAGAGGCGGACACGGCCCTGGCAGACGGGAAGCGGGGCGCAGACGCTGGCCACCTGCCACATGGTTCATGCTGACATGCTGCGGCAAGAGCTGACTCAAGCATGCTTGTCCAAACCCATGCTTGACCACCCTGTGTGTGGGCAAACCACCCGGTTGGGGCGTACTACTACTACTACTACTACTACTACTACTACTACTACTACTACTACTGCTACGACCACCACTACTACCACTACTACTACTACTACTACTACTACTACTACTACTACTACTACTACTACTACTACTACTACTACTGCTGTTCATGCTCTGCGCAACAACTACGACGACGAAGACAAGGACGACGCAACGACAACGACGATGACGACGACGACGACGACGACGACGACGACTACTACTACTACTACTACTACTAGTACTAGTACTAGTACTAGTTCTAGTACTAGTACGAGTACTGCTACTAGTACTACTACGTACAAAGAAGTGGAATGGTATTTGACTGTGTGGCTTTCCTTACTTCACACGCTTACGCGCATATGCTTTGCTTTAGTGACTGTCTCGGGGGGGGGGCAGCGTCAAATGTTTTGTTGCTGATGTCGTCCCAACGCGGATAAGGCCCATGTTGCAAGCACATTCTTTGGTCCCAGCATCCATGCCCGAGCGGTGGTAACGTCCATATGCGTCCATGTTACCTGCTCAGGGATTTGCAGCTTCGGCTTGACCCCGACGAAGAGATGCCGCGCATGGAGTGCGAAACATGGCCACCTATGTCAGCATGGGCCTATCCACCTCCCGACGCCCTTGGTGTATGCAGGGGCCCAGGACGCGCACCCATTCGATAGGCACGTGCGGCATACCCGCAGCTACCGGGGCAACCCACGAGCCACGGAAAGGCCACATGGTTTGGACGTTTGGTCCCAGCATCGCGAACAGCTATAACGTCCGCCCCATGGCGAAGAAGCTACACGATTGAGATCCAGCGGCCGTGTGTCACTGAGCGTCAGTACTGCCCTACCTTCCAAAGATCCAGAAATCAGGGATGGTCTAGGGACACTCCCACAGCAGGGGCCTAGCGGGTACCCTTTTTGCATCCAGGCCTCTTCGAACACTGCCCTGAAGCCCTGAACACAAGGGTGCGGCCAAGGAAACCTAAGGGTGAGACGGGGATTAGGGTTAACTCTGACCCGTTCCAAATGCCATGAGGGATGATGTGTGAATGAGGCTTCTCTCTTATGCATGCCACGGGATACATCAGGCTTCGAATTCAGCGCGACTTTACTTGTGCATCCCAGGAATTCTGCGAGCATGCTTCCAATTGAGACTTTGCAGACATTGCATACCTCAAGAAGAGATGCAGCCCGATGCCTTTCACTCAGTTCAATATTCTACTCTGCCGTCCCCACCACATTCTATCCAAGAAAAGAGTCAGATCTACCTGTGCATTTTTGTCGTCCTACTTGCTGTGGAAGAAGGCCTGGAGCAGCTCGAAGACGTGAAAGCTGAAGAGCCACCAGCTTGCCAGAAACAGAAAGCAGTTCCAAGCAAACACCTCAATCAAGCACTCTGCTGCTCCTTCCTTGGTGCATGAAGCAATTTCTGGGACCCGACGGCACATCGCTCCTTCACGCCCATGATGGCATCGCCAATCAAGACCCAGGTGAGCTTGCGCCTGCCCAAAGGCTCCAAAGCCAAATCGAACCTTCCTCGAACTGATTCGAGCGATCCCCAATGCGTCTGTTTTTGAGCTGTCATGTTGGCTTGTGTCGGGTTTTTTGGAGATGTGCGGTGATGTGCGGGGACCTGATGCGGGAGGTCGGGACAGGGGGAGGGGAAGCAAAACAGATCATTCGTACGTGTATACCATCTGTGCTGTGAATGGTTCCATTTTTAACTTATACTAGGGTAAAGAATCAGAGAATGAGTTACGAGTAACCCCGCACCATATCTGCGAAACATGAAAGATTGGGATTCCAGAGTACAGCCGCGAAGAAAACCGTGCAGTCATGAAAAGCCCAGAAAAGCCCAGGCCATCCCAGGCCACAACATCCCGCCACTCATCCTCTGGCCTCCACACGACGAATGCTTTTCCTGAAGTCACGTGTCACAGGCCAGGCGTGAGGATGCTGAACCCACCTACATCGTAATACTTCCTGTTTGTTTGAACGCCCAAAGCTGGGCTGGGTAGTCACAGGACATGAAAAGGTAGCGCTAGCATGCTACTTGGGGAGCCGTCTGCCAGCACAGGGTGGTACTTGTGCAAATACGTGCTTCCTGACCCGTCGAGGTCAGCATTGCCAACCATCACTCTTGAATGGTCTCAACTCCGGGTTCCGCTGGCATGCCAGTCGAGTGTCTCAGGCGTTTCCGCTCCTCAGCTCAAGTTTTCGCCCACTAGCTCCCACCGTCCACTTGTTATCATAACCTACTTTATCCAAACGGAATGGGGTTCGGGAGCAGATAGAAAACGCAAACACCCACTCCATTTTCTCTTAGTTCGTTGCGAAACGGGTTGCCAAAGGATATCTCTGCAACTCCATCCTTCATTTTGCCCAAGCGTAGCCGTTGCGACTGGTTCTTTCAAGCCTTTTTGCCATTTGCTAGCCTATCTCTTCACTTTAGTTCACGGCACTGCCGGATTCTTTTGGCATCAGCACCAGAGCCAATGGTAATTGGAAGCGAACTTCATTGGATCTCCCAGTATCGTCTGATCACCATTCTTGCGACCATCTCCTTCCATTGCAACAAGCTCGCTCAAACAGAGCTAAAACTTCCCCAACTTCACTTATAACAGGAATTTGGGGTTCCCGTCCCCACAGCCTCGTATACTGATTGTACTGGTCAGCAAGCTGGACCTTAATGAGACGAAACTCCTGGAGGGAGCTTTCGCGATTTTAAGTTTGAACTTAAGTGTTCTCACCCCGTATCTCGGTATGTTGTGATCGGCTTGTTGCCTCACACCTGGCCGTCCCATGATCCGACCACGCTGGACGCCTCGTGCAATACTCCGCACAGCTTGCTCTGCCTGCCACTCAGTGCGAGGCATTGCAGCATGCTTTCCCCGCCCCATTTGCAGATGTGTTCTTGCGGTCTGGGATGGCCACTACGGACCTTTCTGTCTGCGTCCGCTGTTACCATGCGCGCCTGCAGGTAAGGATACAAGATGATACAAGCAAGCATCAGTTACTGATCGGCGTATCTCGAGAGAGAGGCGAAGCCCAAAGCTGCACATTCACACCGTGATGCAGTTAGAACTGTTTCGTGGTATCAAGCGATCACAAAACAAGTGAGCATATTTAACAAACAAGCTCCCGTGCAGGTTGGAGTCGAAGGCACAAGAGATGGCAAGCAGCAGTTCAAACTTACCGTTGAACGCTTGGCTTGCACCATCAACGGATGCGAGTGCTTGTTGCGATGGAAAGCATTTTCCATCGCCATCTGTACTCCAGGATGATTAAGCCTGCTTGGTAGCAACTACCGATCTGCACAATTTGGAGGCTCGATATCGGATGCTTGTGAGATCTTGTGACTGTGTGTTCGAGGAGTGCGGTCCCCGCAGACAGGCATGGGGGTACGCAGTGGCTAACAAGCACAAGGATTGCTGTCATTCAGAAGGTGACAGCGCCGCTGATATTGCGGCGCGCACTTGGTGACTCTCTCGGTGCCGGGAACAAGGTTCCATGCGAGGCATTCATGCCTCGCCTGGTTCGCACCTGGGCTTGGCCATGAGATTTCAGACTCCTTCATTCACTCACAGATGGCAAAACTTGCTTGCGCCGTGTTGCTTCCCGCGGCATGTCGCTTGGATTCGCTTGGTATAGAGGCAATGGTTGGCGATCCCCTGGTTTCATTGGCTTCAAGCTTTGGTCAAACCGTCAAAGGCGTCCACCTCATGTGATGGCGTTCACACGTTTTACCTACACCGCATGTGGTTTTTCGTGAGCTGATGCCTTTTGAAGTCGAAGGTTCCCGTGTCCTTTTCTAAAGGTGTCCCAGACATCCGTTGTAAAGAATTGTTTCTTGTTGTTAACGTGGAGTATGGAATCAGGGTGCCAGGCACAGCACTTGGACGTGACGGGCACTTGCGACCCAGATTTGACACGGAAAGCCATGACAACCTAGTTCGCCATGCCGATTGGACATGAGTGATTCACTGCTGGATTAAGAAATGGCTAGTCAGCATGTTCCCATGTCCCTAGCCACTCGCCCTCATCGATGGCCACAAATATTATACAACGAATGCTCGTTGATTAGCTCGGCAAGTGCACAGTCAGATGCAAACAAGAAAAGAACAGAAAACAGTTGAAAGACTCAAAACTCTGATGCCTGAGCTAAGGGAACAAGGCAACAAGAGGGAGAACCACAAAGGGTTGGGGATCAACACAGCCTTCGACCCTACGTACAACCCGCTCTCAGAGCGGCCCTTTTTCATCTTGAGCCAAAGGTCAGAAGGTAAGCCATCCTGATCTGCATAACATGACTATACATACATTACTTTACAGGAAGGAAGCTCGTGATTCTTCAACTCCCCCCTTCATGTTTGCAGATTCTCAAGTCCTAGAGCTCATTTGAAGCTCGATTCTGGACTTCAGGAAGCAACAGCTACGAGCTCAACTCTGCAGCCAAACCTACTGTCGATTGAAGTACAGGCTTAGCCATGTACAAATTGAATCCGGTATCTCAGGTGATCAGGCTGAAACGTAGACTCAATAAACCTTTAAGGTAATTCTACCTGCGATCTATACAAAACTACTCTCAACCGGTGCAGGACTGTGCTCAGGCGGAGTCAGAGCGGCGCTTGGGAGCAGCCGTACACTGACACAACGCAGTGCAAGGCTGAGGGCAGGCAAGGAGTGCAGAACGAGATCCTCAAGAACTCATTCAGATGACACAGGGATGATGGCCCATATCCAAGTGTCTGCAAAAGCACGATGATGGATACTGTACAAGACTACTCGTGACTACTCCCAATCAGAAGCACAGCTGTGCTCACGCAGAGTCAGAGTGGCGCTAGGCAGCAGCCAAACACCGACATCACACAGTGCAAGATTGAGGATAGGCAGTGGTTTAGGAACGAGTTCTTCAAGAGCTCATTCGGATGACACAAGGATGAAGAGAGCGGCCGCTGGGCATCCGAGTGTCTGCAAGTTGCACAGTGATGGAAGTATCGCTCAGCTGAACAACCATCGCAACATTATCACCAGAGGCAATTGTAACAAAGCTTTAGGTGATGGCGAACACACTTAGCTGGGAACATCTGGCAGATGTTAGTAGAAATGCGCAGCAACTTTAGTGCGTGAGCCCATTTCCGGATTGAAAGGGCCTTCGTCAAAGGATTACCTTTCTCAGCTTAGCTGAATATCCTTTCGGATAATGGCGACACAAGCTTCATTATTTGCATGACACAAAAAGCTTGATGCCAAGAATCACGGTTTGCCAAACTTCAAGTAAAGGCAACGCGTCATTGAACAGGGCACTGCTCGAACACAACATACTCTCTTCCGGGAGCGTTGGAGTCGCTGAGTGACTTGAACACATGAATGTGATCAGCTGCGATGACTTCTCCAAATTCCGAGGCTTCCAGCAACGCGGGCGCAGAGTCCTCATCACGAGGCTTGCGACACACTCTTCTGGACAAGAGCTTGGATTGATTGCACACATCACAGAACGGGTTCTTTGGGAAGTGGAAGAAGCGATGCTTCACACTTACAGCTTCATCTCTCAGTTTGCGAACTCGATCACTGACATGTGCATCATCCACAACGGGGAATCCAGGTGGACTCAAATCTAGAGGCTTGTCCCCTTCAGGAAGTGCAGATGCAGCAGGACCATCAGGGCTTGCTTCGATAAGATGTTCTTTGGGTAACCCCCCTGACGAAGAGGAAGGTATCTCGGACGAATCAACTTCTGCGGGAATGACATCAACCAGCGGAAGATTGTCCAGTAGAAACCCAACTCCTATGAGAGCATCCAAAACATCATGCTCGAGAGAAGCAGGATCTGTTGCCGCACACAAGACCATCGCAAGTCGAACACCAGTCCAAGGCTTCGTGGCACGAAGTCGATCTTTGGCGGAAAACCAGATGACCCCTTTCTTGGACTTCAGTAGACCGACCACACCACCTCGACGGAAGCAACCTACTGCAAAGGACGTGTCATCGCTCGGCTCAATCCCTCGGGATGCGGAAACGCGTTTCATAAGTCCAAAGATCTTACGAACTTGATTGGGCTGAATATCACCACGCTTTGTTAGGAGGTCTTTGGCATACTCTTCAGCTGGATCATGGGCAACGGGACGCGAAGGCTCTTGGCATTCCTCACCCGACTCGTCAAGAGAATCAGCTGACGCAGCAAGACCATGGACAAACTGACATTTGCTGGTGAAGATCGGCACATGCTCATCTGTGCGCTTGGCATAAAGCTTGGCTTCTTCGGCGCAGTCGACCCGAAGCTTAGACAAGTCATGCGCGAAGAATGGAAGGGAACCAGGTAACCATATGAAGGCCTTCCCAGATTCAACATCCAAGCTAGTGCTTCGAACAACTGGGCAGTTGTCCAACATGTAGTGAATGGCGAGAGGCATATTGTCGGACGCAAATCCCAAGCTCTGCGAACCGGGCTGAGGTCCACCGCCTGCGTGGAACGTAACAAGGCTCGCTGAGCGCGCAAGAAACGACCTGTATGACTCCGACGGAATTCCCCGGTCTGCCAACGCCCGCGCCGATCCAAGATGCCGACCAGCAGCTGTGTGCGCAGCCCACCCAACGCTTAAGACGTTGCTTCCAGGGATGTTGCACACGCTTGAGGCGGCAATCATTGCCACGACTGCCTTCGCAACGGCTCCTGTGGATTTGGGTTTGGGAGCGGCGGCCTTAGGCTTAGACTTAGGGTCAACCTTAGGGGTCTTATCAGGGTCATGACTGTACTTGCAGTCCTCTCCGTGCATGCAACCAGATGCCATCCTGAAGAAAATGCAAGGCGTCTTAGCCTTTTCTGCATCTGACATGCTTTTTGCTTTTGGCTTTGCTCTCGCCTCAGGCTCAGGGGTTGGTGCTGGGGTTGTAGACACTGGAGCCTCTGGCGGAGTCTTGGGCGCTGGAGGACTTCGCGGTGGCTCTTCGGTCTCAGCAGGTACCCCCCTGGCCTTTGCCTGCGGAGCTGCAATCTGCAGGGACTTGATTACCGACTGAGCATTGGTGTCTTCTCGTTCTTGAAGGATGACGTCTTGTATCTTGTTCCATAGGTAACTCCACTCACGACGACGGGATTCTGGCGCAGATTCTCTGATGTCATCAATGACACGTTCTAGCTTCCTAATGTGCTTCACACGGTGGAAGAGCCATTCGCCAGTGAGGCGATCATCCGGCCTCTGTCCTATTGGGATTGAATACAGAACAGTCCGAACGCGCTGCACAAAATCCCGGAGATCTCGAATGGAGTTTCCTCCAATTTCGACCTGGAACAACGTTGAAGCAGTCAGCACAGTGCCTCGAACGCGGTCAATGCTGAAATGACGAGCAAGAAGAGCAAGCATGTATCGACCTTTCGGCTGGGACCCTGTCTGGCCACACAACTCAACGTAGGCGATAACTTCTTGCGCCAACTCAGTCACTTGCTTCAACACACGCATGGAAGTCATCTCTCCAGCAATCCAAGCATCAAGGCGAGGAAGAAGACCTGATTCAGTAAGCTCTTCTTTTTCAGCTGTGAAAGACCGAGACAACCATGCAACAACCAAACCTTCGCCTGACATGTCAAGCTTGGCAATCTGGACCAACAACGAGTTTTTCCAGGCTCGGAAACCAGCAGCGTCGGAAGGAACCGGCTCAAGCTTGAGATGTAACAAAGCTCGGCTGTCAACAATGTGCTTCTCTTGCCTTTCAGGCTCTTCGATCTCATGAACAGGAGATGCATCATTGCATCCTGGATCCGTGCCATTTCTTTGGGCAAGCAGTTGCTGTACGACATCAATCAACTGATCAACACGAGGATCGGTAACGGTCGCAGGAGGGACGGTCGCAGGAGGGCAAGGGGCTGACTCATTGACAACTTGCGGCAATGAAGGTGCACCACTACTATCCTCATTAGAACCGTTATGTACCCAACTAAACCCACCAGAGCATGCACTTGACGCAAGTACCGGCGGCTTATCTGGCTGGCGAGGAGCAGACGTTGGAGGCGAAGACCCAGGACTCGTGGCGCTTGCAGCAGCCTGGCGAAGTCTCTGAATCTCGCGGTCTTTGACTTGCAACTCGACACGTAGCTGGGTGTTTTGGAAGTTCAGCAAGTTGTTGTCACCCCGGCAGCTGGTTAGGGCGGCTTCAAGCTCTTGGTACCCTGCGCGAGCGACCTGAAGTCCTGCTTCGGCCTTGCTTTGCTCGGCCTTAGCTACAGAGAGCTGTTCTTCCAAGATTCGACCCTGTTGAAGGATCTCATCATAGCGATGTTCGTACTGTTGCAACTGCTCACGCATTTGCTCAACGGTGGATTCAACCAAACCTCTAGCCTCATTCTCAACACGCTCTAGCCTTGTGGCATGCAACTGTTCAGCATGATCAGCAACATGTTGCGCTGCTTGCGCTGCGGCTAGACGCTGTGCATCCAAAACCTCTTGCGGAGAGGCTCCAACATTCAGGATGTTCTGTGTGTATGAGGCTTGAGCGGTTAGATTAGGGTAAGGGCTTGAATGCTCATGAGTTTTGCGAGGTCTAGACAAGGCTTGTCTAGTCAGAGGAGGGGACCTTTCACGGACCTCAACTGCTGAACTACTAGCAACCGAACCACTATCCGAACCAACACCACCTGGCAATGCCGTGGCTGAAGCACTTGACAAATCAAGCACCGAGCTGGCTTGATTGCTAGGGTCAGAAGGAGAAGACATTGCTATGGGAGGTGGAAGCGGTTAGCAGCAGCTCACCGCACCCTTTCTTTTGGCGGAAGAGGCGAGGCTCACGGCGTTCACTGGTGCAACCGTGGAAGGATGTGGCGAAAATTCGCCGAACTATCCTTCAAGGACAGGCACTCCGCTCACTCCTCGGAATTCGGAACAGAGTTGATACACCAGTTGCAAAGTGACTCTTCTGCTTCAATCAGACCAGAAAAACTGGGCACCGTAGATCGAGGATCAACTCGCTTGCCGCGCTTAGCCAAAGAAATGTGGAACGGAGTGATGAATGATGCTCCGGCACACTCGTCCACAACTTCTGCACTGTCGTCAACAATGGCAATGGGACAACGAGCAATATCAAAGACCTTCTCCAGCAGCGCCCGCTTTCCTGATTCACCCGTGGGTTTGCGGGTGATAAAAAGTAGCGAGAGGACTGAAACTCCTGCTTCACGGATGAGCCGATCAGTGCTGTTGCAACTCGTGCCGAGAACTTGAGCTAATGTGTCAGAATGACGGCAATAAGAAAGCACCACCACCAATATCTGCCTGCTCTCCGTAATCTGACTCAACCTCTGCAAAAAGCGAATGTTGCGGTCCGGATACTCTGGGCAATCGTCGCGCCAATTTGTGCTCTGACGAATATCACGGTCAAGGACTCCGTGAAAATCAAAAGCAAGGACTGCACGCGCCTGAGCCACCTCGCAGGAGCGCTTGCACCTTCACTCGAGACTGGAGCCGCTCCGGATGCCTCGGGGCTCAAAAGCACCTTCTTGCTCACTGTCCATCCATTCTCAGGCAGCTACACTTAGGGTCTTAGCTATGAAAGCAATACGGCTGATAACCAGTTGAAAGACTCAAAACTCTGATGCCTGAGCTAAGGGAACAAGGCAACAAGAGGGAGAACCACAAAGGGTTGGGGATCAACACAGCCTTCGACCCTACGTACAACCCGCTCTCAGAGCGGCCCTTTTTCATCTTGAGCCAAAGGTCAGAAGGTAAGCCATCCTGATCTGCATAACATGACTATACATACATTACTTTACAGGAAGGAAGCTCGTGATTCTTCAACTAAAACGCATACTACGACGATTTGCCGAGATGCCATGGTGGCCGCATCTTCACCAGGGAAGTTCACCAGCTCCCTCCAGCGTGGCTCTGTCCGCAGAATTCGTCGCAGAGCTGCAGGGATATTGCATGTGGGGGGGGGGGGAGGGGGGGGGACTAAGGAAGCAGCCAACACATGTCACCAATTGTCATACTATGTACATACGACGTACCACAACAACACACTGCAGCTGCTAGGTTTTCTGGAACTGCGCAGAGAGCCTGCTGGGATCTTCTTGGTGTACTTCAAGACCTCGTCCTTGATCAACCTAAGCATGGCGTTTAAACAGGTCCAAAACGCTAGATACCATATGCAAAGCCAAGCTGAGTAGCAGAAGTTGGTGCTTCATGAGCCCCAGCCAAAGCTTGTCCAGGCTTTCCTTATCCAGATCCAGTTGTTCTGACGAAAGCCGGCTATCACTAAAGAATACTAAAGACAAAACTCGACCATTCACAGCACTAAGGATGAGCCATGATGTGCCGATCAATGTTATTTGCTGTGCTTGCTTGAATTTCTGGATGCAGGCAGAGTGCCATCTTCACACCACCAAAAGATGCATCCGCTGCTTGCAGTACTCTTTGAACTTGCTCCCTGAAGGGCAGGCGGCCGTTCCCTAGAACAAAATGAAAATGTGCTACAACACAATAATATGTATCATGTAATCCTAGATGTGCGAAGAAGACAGAACTACTTCTAAGGTGTAATAATGGTGGATTTCCAAAATATGTAAAAAGCCAATTAAAGATTTTTGTACCAGTTGGTAAGGATATTAAGATTGTATCTCCTGTAAAATAAGCAGTATACAATATACATATAATGCCCCCAAACAAGACACCCAAGAAGCGAAATAGATGACATGGCAAAGATCATTGATTGGTTACCAAAGATTATTTATCGTAAAATCCCAGAAAGGGAGGGAGGGAGGGAAGAGACGCCTGGCGCGTTTGTTCGGGATAAAGATGGTCAGGTCCAGAGGCGTCGGTCGACAGAACTGCTGCGATGGTGTGACACAGAGCGGCTGGGTCTTGGCATTGACATTCGCCTTATCTGACACAAAGTGTGGGCCCAATTACTGTTGAGGATTCGGAGGAAGGGCTTCCTGACATCTTCCCCCACCCCCGGAAGCTCAACCTTTTACCTTCAACCCTCTGGAGTCTAAGGCCAGGATTTAGGGTATGAACGGGGTGTTTGGGCTTTGGCTTCTCCATTCGGTTGATGGCTGGTTTTGGTTTGCCGAGACATAGCACCAAAACCTCCTAGGCAGTTGTTTACAGCATGTGGACAACTCTCAAACCCTCCAAGATGCTATAGAATTGAAGGAAATAAACGGAAGTAGTTGTTTGACCCTCTAAGTCAAACGCTTGAAGCCTGCATATTGAACTCAAAACGCAGGTCCGGTCCAAGCAAAAGAGTAGAAAGGCCATTGCCGCATTTTATATATGCCGTTGCTTGGACAGCCGTTCTGCAAAGTCCCAGCCGCCCCGAGGTCGATCCTGGGCGCCACGGGCAAGAAATGGCAAGAATCAGTCCATGTTCTTGACTAGATCATGCAAACGCAGCAGTGGGAAAAACGCAGCTTGTATACACATGTATACAGCACACCAAAACCCAATTCCACTTTGACCTGCAAAATCCAAACCCTAAGCCGCGGCTCAGCACTTGGCAGGACTTTGCCTTGCCTGCAAAGGCGGCGAAGTGTAAAGGGGAGAAGCCGCACACGCCGCCTTGCGCATTCGATCATTCTCTTCTTGACAAGAATGACAAACTGCAAGCACGGGCGAGCTTACCGCACAAGTCTGAACACCTCCATCCTTCACAGGCCCGACTCGCATCCTCGCCTCTGGATAACTCATCCCAGATCCTTGATTGGATCCGCGGAGTCAACGTTTCCGAACGTTACAGGGCCATGTTGACGCTGTGCTAAATCAGATCTGTTGCAATCTCCGTGTGCTATGGTTTCGGGACTGATGTAGACGCAGCGCTCAGACCTTTTAACATCGCCGGAAACATCAAGCCCTTGCAGCATACAGAGACTATATTCAACATGCATGTTTTCTCACATGCCAAAGTTGATTATCGCACATCCGCGAAAAGAACATGTCGCCCCGCTGTGGATGCCCCTGGATGGAATTACAAAGCTGCAGCAACAGTACACATCAACATACATCAACATATGCTAAACCCTGAAGTGGACTCTGCATGCCGTCTCAATGCGTGAGAGCTCAAAACTCACGATGCTTGGCGGCTGCTTGTAGATAGTTTTTGGGACTCATCAAAACGACCTTTTCGTTACTTCTCTTGCTGGCCTAGCGAAAATGGAAAAGTTGCCGGATTGGAGGAAGTAGAGCACTTTCAAACATGATCACATTTTGATGATTTTGGTCAATCGCATTCTATCTTTGTGTGTGGAGCTGCTGTTTGTGTGACAGTATTTCGCTGCACTCACATGTTTTGCAGGTATCATTGCCTAAGGTGGTTGTGAACTCTCCGGATTCTCAAGCCATTGCCGGAAAGGGCGCCCGAGAATCCAGAGTTAGTGGCGCTGCCAGCTATACATGCCCAACTGCAGCGTCGGCCCGCCTCGAGCCCCGAAACCATTTGCCTGGTATGGGGTCCGAATGCCTCGTGGACAATGTCCTCCTCAGAAGTTTGTCTAATCGAGCAGAGCCTCGACTACTACGACATCCATTCCAGCAGGTTGTTACCGCATGGCCCGTCCAGTACTTCGAGAATTTTCAGCACGAGGCGCCGAGAAGCTGAGACAAAGTCGGGATGGTCGGACTATGTCGGACTTCGTCCTGGTACCGAGGACTCTCGAGCCGCCTTCCTGCACACAGGTCCGGCACGAGTCCGGAATACCTCGACGGATATACCAATATTCAAACATCGGCCACAGCCGCTTCCCGGCCTACGCTATTTAACTGTGTACGCCTTGTGGCTTTGCGCGTGCCCGACTTCATTGGCTGTTATGTGCGCTTCAAGACCTTCGCGGGCACTATCCTCAGAGTGGATTGCGGAGGTCATTGAGAATGAAACAAGACAGTGGAGAACGCATACAACTCCAAAATGGGCGACTTGGTGTGGGTTTCCAAGAAGGGTGAAATCAAAAAATGCTGAGCTCATTCGCGATTTGGGGCCAGACCTGGGATTGGTGATCTACGAAGAAAGCGTTCTGGGTCCTGCTTTGGCCGACTGGACCTTCCTGTGTACTCGTTGCAGAACCTGTCGCATTTGCTCTCTGGACATCGGGGGCTCCAAGCTATCTTGAAAAAAGGGAACCCTATCTCGTGCGGAAGGGCGAAGCAAGTGGCTGGCGGGCTTGGACATGCATACGCAAAGTCCGCAAATCAGAGCTGCGAAAACAATTGAACTTGAACCTTCCAGAGACTTTTTTGGAAGGTTTTGCCAACCAAGCTGGCGACCACAAAAAAGAATCTGGATGCCATCACAATCATCACACACACACACAGAATGAGATAGAATGAGATCAGTACACGAGTGACAACGCCTCGATCGAAAATCACTCATTCTTCGGGACGAATTCTGCACCCTGGGAAACGTCGAAACACCTGCCTCATAAAGTGGGAGAAAAACATGCGTTGATGGGACTGAAACAGGCGATCGCCGATATTCGAGCCGATGCACGCCCCGAGAACATCGTCGATTTCCTCTCACGGCGACACAGCATAGTCATCAGATAATCTGGTGTTTTCTGGAAGAGAGTGGACCTGGTTTGACATCGAGACTGACTTGCTATTGTTTTTTTGTACCATTGTGCAACTCATGTACTTGCGATCAAGTGCCGGCCCGTCCTGCTCCGGACACCCGCGGAAGCACATGAGGGAGGAGTTCAGCATGAAAGAGCACTTCAAGTGTTGTGGACCTCCTTCCCCCCGACAAATCTGCTGTATTCGCGGAATGGTGGAGGGCGGGGGTGCATTTTGGGGGAAGGGGGGGTTGCTGGCTCACTCAGAGAATTCGCAGAAGGAGAACGGTTCGCAGCACGTTCCTTCAGCTTGCCTCGCCCCAAAGGCTTTAGACAGGGAATCTCAGCTTTCGGGCTGGCCGCAAGGCTTGAGACGCCGGGCAGCCTAGTTGTCAGCAGAAAGGTTCGCTGACTCAAACATCTCAGGAGGGATGGGTTCAGGCCTTCAAACATCTTTTAGCTTTCTTCAAAGCGGCTCGTCTTCAAGCTGCTGCGCCAGCTGAGCGATCGCCTTTGCATCATCGCTGAGGCAGGCCTCGACGAGAAGGCACCAAAAGGTGCGCGACGAGGGCACCTGACAGGCACCAAGCACCAGGAGCAATCGCAATTGCCCATGGCTTCCCTTATATCCCCACAAACCTGTTTTCACACAATTTCGAGTGACGTATAGTGACGTTGTAAACCAGGATATGTTCGGTGTTTTTTTGGTTCTCTGTGGAATCCCCTGATGACATGCTCTAACTCAAAATAGAATTTAAGACTATCCCAATATACCCCGAACTCACTCTCACGCTCAATCTTCATTCTGGGGGAGAGAAGAAACCCCGCAAAGAAACTCCCAAATTGTCTGGAAGTTTGAGCCCCAAGCCCCTGCAGGGGCGATGGCGACCTCGTAGATCCCCAAGCTATGGCGTTATGCAGCACAGACATGTCCACTACAAACGCCAGACAAGACCCTGAAATCAACTTCCGTGCAAGCAGCGCACAGGGCAACGAGTCTACATGCAGGCCGCACATATGCTTTTGGGCCAAGAAGCCGCCAGAAAGGACTCCTGCACAAATCGCTGCTGTCAAGACGCGTCTCGCAGCGGCCCATCCCCCCTACAGCATTTCACTGTCCGCATCACACACAACACACACACACACACAAACAAACACACAAACAAACACACAAACAAACACACCAACAAACACACAAACAAACACACAAACAAACACACAAACAAACACACAAACAAACACACAAACAAACACACAAACAAACACACAAGCAAACACACACACACACACACAACCACACAACCACACAAACACACAAACACACAACCACACAACCACACAAACACACAAACACCCAAACACGCAACCACACAAACACACAAACCTACAAACACGCAAACACACAAACACACACAAACACAAACACACAAACACACAACCACACAACCACACACACACACACACACCCACACCCACACCCACACCCACACCCACACCCACACCCACACCACCACACGCACGCACGCGCTGCGCGCGCACGCACGCACGCACACGCACGCACGCGCCAGCGCACGAGCGCACGGCGCACGCGCACGCACGCGCACGCGCACACGGCACACGCACACGCACACGCACCCGCACCCGCACACGCACGCACACGCGCACGCGCACGCGCACGCGCACGCGCACACGCACACGCACACGCACACGCACACGCACACGCACACGCACACACACACACACAAACACACAGAGAAACACACAGAGAGACACACCGAGAGACAGACAAACACAGAGACACAGACAAACACACACACACACACACACAGACACAGACACAGACACGGACACATGCAGACACATGCAGAGACACACACGGACACGCACACAAAAACACACGCAAACACACACAGACACAGACACAGACACAGACACAGACACAGACACAGACACAGACACAGACACATGCAGACACATGCAGAGACACACACGGACACGCACACAAAAACACACGCAGACACACACAGACACACACAGAGACACACACAGACACACACACAGACACACACACAGACACACACACAGACACACACACAGACACACACACAGCCACAACAAGACACAAACAAGACACACACACAGACAACACCACACAGACACACACACAGACAAAAACACAGACACACACACAGGGACACACACACAGGACACACACACACACACAGACACACACACAGACACACACACACAGACACACACACAGACACACACACAGACACACACACAGACACACACACACACACACACACACACACACACACACACACACACACACACACACACACACACACACACACACACACACACACACCTTTTGGAGAGATTTGGAGAGCATCTGGGAGGAACACAATGAAAGTTCAGTCAGAATTGGAAGACAAAGAACCTGTATGGAGATCATACAGTCTGCTTCAGGAACAGATGCTATCCGGCAACACTGAAAAACCCAAATTGGTAGGAGAAAGAGAGAACAACTTCGTTATTCGAAACCGGGAACGAGCATAATAGACACGAAATGGCAAACGTCCTATGGCCCGTGTATTTCTCAGCTTGCTCACCTCGCTAGCGCAAGCTGGATGAATAACTTGAAGTTTGAATCAACCGCATTTCCCTTTGAACGAAAGTTTCCTTGCTCGGTGGTTTGGGAAAACTCGAAAACACTGGCACTGCCATGTTTGCGGTTGTTCTTTTCGTCAAAAATGTGGTTTATAACGGCGATAAAGACATTTGGAACCGGTAGGGGTCACCATGTGTGTGTGTGTGTGTATGTGAGTGAACTCTGTTCCTAAGAGTAGAATTAGGTGTAAGTGGGTTGCACGAATCAGATTTGCAGGGAGTAGAAGAACTAGGTGTAAATCAGATTTGCAGGGAGTGCAAGCAGTGTGCAAGCAGCCCGTTCAGTCTTGCAACAACACAGACATTGAACGAGTGCTGGTGACGCGTGTGATGGTGTGTGTTGGAATGGGGTGGGTTTCGAGGGGAGGGGGGGATTCGGGATTCTTGGCTTGACGTTGGTGTCCAGCTCGAGTGATGTGTGATGCTCTGTGGCATTCTGTGGCCCGAGCGTAGAGTGGGTGTAGGTAAGGATGGTCCAGTAAAGGCTCCCTTCCCCCCCACCTTCCCCCAAACACCAAAGCTGTTCGTAAACGCTAGGCCGCTGGGCAGCCGTTCTGCTACTATTTCCGCCGCCCATCCAGGCAACTTCCTATTGCCAAGCAGCATGGCTTGGATGTGGATGCACAAAGCAACTGAATGCAGCGCGGCAATGTTCAAGTAGTTTCAAGAAGGTCCTGCTCTGTTTGGCCTGTGGACTCGGCGAACGCCTTCCTGCAATTTTTGAGGGTCGGCAAAAGTACCCTGCACGCGCTCATCCCCTGCAAGCCCCGCTCATGATGAAGTCGCTGTTTTGATCATAAGCCGCTCGACGTTCTGGATCTGAAAGTACCTGCAATTGTTGGAACTCTGAGGCCCTTTAACAAAAGCGATGGATAGCCGACGGCATGTGAAGCTAGCGCAAACATTTCATCGAGCCCACATGGCAAGTTCACTGCCCGGCCTCATAAGCTTCTTGCAGTTCCTGAAATTTCTCAGTGGCCTGTGGGTCGTTCTGGTTCTTGTCCTGCAGTGGTCAACTCCCTCTAAGTCTTCATTGAGCAAGTACAACAACGATAATATTGGCATGGACGTCGAAGTAAAATCTAAAACAGCATTGCGCCCCACTTACGGTTCACGCCAGGGTGCCGGATGCAGTTTCAGGGCCTCAGTTCTTTTGCAGGGACTTCGTGAGGACACAATCAATGCACAAGCAACCGAGAAAAAACACACCAGATCACACCAGCCAAGAAAAAGCTAAAGTCGTCCTGAAAACTAGGGATCTGACCAGCTTCCGATACCTTGCTCACAACATGTCAAAGGGATGGGCGTCGCGTGAGACGAAGTGAGAAACATTTGCGCCGCTTCCAATGGGTTCCAATGGGAAGCTGTGACCGCGAAGTGCTTGATTTGGATATGAGCTTATCGGCCCAACTGCAAATTGCTATCAAATTGTTATAAGCTGCCTGCTCCAATTGATCCAATTGCGAGTTGCCCTTACGAGCCGATACCGTCCGTGCCATCGAATGCCTCCGAGACGCTGCAGCTTGATGTCATCGGAGCTGGCGTCTGGGGCCACCCCCAGAATCCTGAACAATGGCGCTTCAATGCAATGCGGGAAACCCTCCATGCAAATTTTCTCGAAAGTCCTCGCATGTCCTGATATTATTGGCTGAGGCGCTGGTAGTAAGTGCCGCCGCTATCGGACTCGGCAACTGGCACCTTGCAAAAAAAAGAGCTTGGCATGACATCAAAGACGGATGGCAATAGCAAAGCCGGATAGGACGGCAGCTAGCCACGTTTGCAGCGTTCCAAATGATGCCGAATACGGGTATTTTGCACAACGTTGTCGAATTCACCGGCCTCATCCGCCATTAGAAATTGCCGTTTGGACGCGGGGTTGAGGACATGTGATCGATCTCTGTAATCCCGATCTAGCTGTGAGCTGTTGGCCGGGTTTGTGGACCATGTGACAAGTGCTAGCCATTTTGGCTCAAGCCATTTTTGCTCAAGTAGGGACAAGAAGATACATGGTCTTTGGGGCGTGACTGCTTCGTGACAAAGTGTTGCAGAACCTGCAGCTGTTGACGTGATTGACAAATGTCGGAATCAATGACACCGCCTACAAAAGCAGTGAAACGGGCCACTCGTTCTCCTTTGACTTCGATGGATGATGATGATGATGAGGCGCTAGAGTTGCAAGTTGGGGGAAATGTGGGCTTGTCCGTTGCAACTGTAGCAAACATCGTGCGTAGCGAAATTCAGCGAGGGATAGCCCCGGTGGAGCAGCAATTGGCGACCTTGCAATCAGCGTTTGGGGACAGGCTGGGACAATTGGAAAGTTCAGTGTCCGCTCAGGGCTCTCGTATCCAGAAGCTTGAGCAAGTCATGGCCAGTGCTGATGGCACACCAAGATCAAATGCGTCAGACCACTCTGCAAAAATCGAGAAGCAAATCAGCGATTTGTTTGCTCAAATGGAATTGCTGAGAGAACCTCCTGTCGCCATCCAGCATGATTACACAAGAACAATGGTTGTCGGAGGGCTCCAAGGCCTCACGTCTTTGCAGCAAGCCACGTTATGGTTGTCCAAAACGTTGAACTCGCTCAGTGGCCCATCACATGTCGGAACCTACATGAAGTCCAAGGTCTTTCAAGGGCTGATGTTTGCAAAGTTCAAGTCCACAACGGATCGAGACATTGCAGTCGCTTTGCTTCGTAGCGCTGAATTGACCGAAGCCGGCAACAGGGTCTGGGCGACGCAGGATCTCCCGTTAGAGAAGCGAACTCGCAAGACATTCCTACTTGGTCTGAAATGGCAGCTGGGCGAATGGGGTTTCATGAAACGAGAGATTGAAATCGATGATGATTATAGTCAGCTCAAAGTGGGTTCTTCCGTGGTCCTCACGCTATCCATCGTGGGTACGCACATGCAATGCAATTGGGTAGATACATGGGCGCAATGGGAGGATCTGCAGACAAGCGAGGAACTCAAGCAGCTCTTAGCCCGTGCAAGCAACTCCTTACAGAAGATGGGTGGGGCCAAGGGTCGTGGCAAAAGCAAATCGGGAGTGGCCGAGGCCACTTCATAGGGACAGCTCCGTTCGGGTCCAACAGTTTCACCAACACAGTCGCGCACTTCAGGTCACACACCTGTTTTCAAAGTGGATAAGCCGACTATTTACGCAATTCAGGCACAGACACATTTATGGGTTTTTTCCAAGAATGCTCGTTTGCACACGTCAAACAGGCTTGCGGAGATGCTGAGTGAATTATCAACTTGCGATTGGGATGTGGTGTTATTCAGTGAAACACGCCGCGCACATGGAGACTGCAAATTACAAGACGGTCATCGTTTATATACCACGCAACAGCATGCAGGTTCAGCAGGCGTTGCTGTTCTATTGCATGCTCATCATGTGCAACATGTCAAAAGAGTTTCGGCCATTGGCAACCGTATTATACATGTTGATGTCAACGTCGATGGTATCCACCGATTCATTGCTTGTTATATGCCACATGCCGGGTACCCGTATGCTGATCTTTGCGATGTATATGAACAGTTGCGACTTATCCTTGCCGAAGCACGTCAAATGGGTTACAAAGTTGTTCTTGGTGGGGACTTCAACACACAGCAACATGTGGGAGTGCGAGGTGACTTGTTTGCAGACTTGATAAATGAATTCTTTTTTTCTCGCGAATCGCGCGCAGCACGATGATTCATGGACGTTTTGTAGTTCCAGTGGGGTGAAACGCCAAATTGATTTCATTATGCACAGCTCCAATATCAATTCTTCAGACGCGGCGCCTACGACAAGTCTTGACATGGGTTCCGATCATAGAGCCGTACGATGCAGAGTTCAAGTGCCACCGATCACACGCAGACCACGCAGAAAGACATGTGGATTACGAGGCTGGCTCCCGGACAATCCGAGTTCTTATCATGCAATTCTTCGAGATAAACTTCAACAAAAACAGCCAGACAATATTCTCGATTTGGAAGATGTGGTTATCGCATCCGCAATGGAAGTCAATGCCCCTTCCTGTCGTGCTCCTGACCTCGAAGAGCCATGGGCGAATGATAATTTTCAGCTTCTTCTCCGACGTCGTCGTGATTGCAAAACTGTTGCTGAACGCGCACGTCTTTCCAAACAAATTCGGAAGGTCCTTCGAGCGCACCAGCGACGCAAATTGAATGACAAGATGACGAACATTTTATCGTCGGGTCGTGATTTTAAGCGATTGGAATCACTTCTTCGTACTCCCGAACACTCTCAGCAACATCGCCCTGAAGAAGTACCATCAACGGAGGATTTTACCTCGTATCTTCGTGGTATATTCTCTACCGACAGTGCCTGGGAGCAGACCTCGCACTCTTCATTTGCGGATATCTTGCCATTTTCTTTGGAGGAGTTGCAGGCCGTTCTGAAGCGCATGAAAAATCAGCGAGGGGCTGATGACGGTGGTCTTGTCGTTGAGATGTTCAAATTTGGTGGCCGAGATCTTCACCAATGCTTGCTTCAAATTTTCAACAACATGTTGGCCAGTGGCAGATTGGAATCTTCGTGGCAACATTCCCTCTTCAAAATGTTGCCGAAACCCGGTGATTCGTCTATGGTAGCAAATTGGAGACCAATCGCAGTTCTCAAAATCACCTACAAGATCTTTTCGAAGCTCGTACATACGAGAATCCAAGATCTACTGGAGCGTGAACAGAGTTGGGATCAAATGGGTTTCCGGTCATTACTTGGAGTGGATCACGCGCTTGCTGTTCTTGACACGGTTTTGTCCAAAGCTGTGGAGTGGAATTTCGACGTTTGGTGCGCCAGTCTGGATTTGAAGAAGGCCTTTGACCGCATCGAGTTCAAACCACTTTTCGAAGCATTGCGATGTCAGGGTTTGCCCGACTGCTACATCAGCCTATTGCAAACATTGTACCGCTCACAATCTGGATCAGTGAAAAAGGGTTCCCCATTTGACGTCGAACGCGGGGTGAAACAGGGAGATGTTATGTCGCCCGCTTTGTTTAACGCTGGATTGGAGCACGCTTTCCGACAGTGGAAACAACGACTGATGGAGCATGGTCTTGACGTTGGAGCAGTCGAACGACTCACAAACATCCGATACGCTGATGACATCATGATTTACGCAAAATCTTGGCAGGAGCTTGTATATATGATCGAATGCCTCGTACAAGAACTTGGAAAGATCGGTTTGCATTTGAATGCATCAAAAAGCCGAATTATTACTACAGCCCACATAGACGGACCCATGTACATCAATGTTAGCGACGACATGGTCGAGGTATTGACTGCAGGCGACGTTCACAAATACTTGAGACGACATATCAGTGCAGATCCTCGATGCCGCAGTCAGACAGAACTCAAACATAGGTTCCAAGTGGGATGGGCAAAGTTTCGCAAACACCGCCATATTCTTACAAACAAACATGTGTCCATCGCATTGAGATTGAAATTTTTCGATACAGTATTGACTCCAACCGTTCTGTTTGGATTACACGTATTGCCGTTGACTCTGTCACAAATTCATACACTGGATGCATTGCAACGACGAATGCTTCGCTCTGTGGTTGGCTGGGTGCGAGTTGCAAACGAAGATTGGCACAACACTATGAGTCGGATGAAACACAGACTGACTGCAGCGCTACACATACACCCTGTGGACACCTGGTCTCGCCAGCTTGCGCGACGTCAGTACAACTTCGCTTTCCAAATGTTGCGAATTCCCAATTGGGCCGCGGCTGTTGTCAAATGGTGTCCAGAAAGCAACTGGCAAGCAAATTTTGCTTTACAACTACATCGTCGACCCGGTCGCCCGCTAACGAAGTGGGATGATCGACTCCGCAGTTTTGCAGCCTGTAATTTTCCAGCGGTGAATACGTGGACTGATATTGCTGAAACAGCAAATTGGCCGCCCGCTGCAAGCCAGTACGTACAAAGCTTTACGAATGTATAGACCGAATCGTGCTAACACTCAAGCACGCCCCCATTCCCCATGTCCTTATAGGACCGTGGTCCACTAGCAGCAGGAACAGTCTGACGCTTGTAATGTTTCACGTGGACCCGAACGGGCGAAAGCGAAAGCGAAAAGTGACAAGTGCTAAATGTTGCTAAAGGCAAGATGCTGAATCTGCTGACAGCTACTTTGCAGGGTTCCGTGGGGGTGGGAATTGAAAACATAACTTGTGTGCATGCAATTGCTTGGCACTTGGTCGACGTGGCATGTTTACCTTAGCTCACCACACGGCCACACAACGCTTACAGAATCTTACTTGTCTTCTCGACGTCACCTGACCGCGGGTGAGCAGACAAACTTGCCGCGAGGTTTCGCTTCGGATCCCTGCGTCCATGCCGTGTATGCGCGACGTCGATCCTGCCGCGCCGTCAAGGCAGTGTGGGACGCATGAAACGTCGACGACGCAGGGAGTGGGCTTTGGCCGTTGCCTACAACTCTCGGCATGCCTGCTGAGGTCGCTTTCGAGCGCTGCTGCCATCGACGCAGCGTCTTCCCGTAGAAGCCGTCCCAGCCGCCAGCGCAGGAAAGTCGGTCGAAGGCGAAGGCTCAACCGGGCTGTCGCAAGAGCAGCCAGCAGCAAAAGTGTCCACCCCCTAGTGTCCCCCTCGACGCCCGCTAACTGCTCAGGCTCCCATCCCTTTCCAGCGCTTGCGAAGCCAGCCGGAACAGGCTGTGCAACTCTGACCTCACCCATGCGTTGCGCCGCGGCCGCGTCGTCGCATTTCATGTGCGACGTTTCGTGGCGTCAACCTGGACGCGCGCGGGCCCGAGTTCGTGGTGCGCGCTTTGTGCATGGTTACAGGAGGAAAACGTTAGGGCAAGGCGCCCATCGTTGTGTTCCAGGTTGGGTCGGGCCATTTCTTCCAACAGGGCTGCCATGGGCTGCCCACTGCCACGTGGGATCACGTGGGTGCCACGTACCCCCGTGAGCGGAGGTTTTTTGCGCATGCAGGGGCCGCATGCGTGCAGCCAGCGTGAATGGGTGGCATTCCCCATTTCTGCCCAGGAGGCCCAGCATGCTGCGTGACTCAACCCACTGCAAGGGGCATCTCATATGCCGGCAGACGGCTAGTCCGCTAGGAGGTCCGTGGGGAGACCAACGTTGTGCACGCACTCGCTTGGTTGTCCGGGCTAGTGAAGAGTCTGCCTGGAGTAGCCAAAGCCCGAATATTTCTACCAAGAAAGGATGGGGATGGCTCGAAATAAATAATTCTTTTACTTTCATATCTTTTCTAAATCCCTTTTATAATCTCAGAGTTTGGAGGTGGTACAGGAAAACCGTTATCCACTTGTCTTATGACTATCACCCTTTGTTGGCGAATAACGTGAGGGCAATGCGCAGAAGTTCAAGCACAACGACCCTGACCGAGCCGGCAGCGGCGGCTGCAAAAGGCGGGGGCCTTCCGAGCCCCGACCAATGCGGCGAGGAGCTGCTTTTTTTCTTTTTTTCCTCGCACCTTGTTCAGCACCGCAAGAATCTCTGGTCACTGTCGGGACCATTCCGGCACTGGTGGCCGGACGGCATCACGCCGTCAGCGGCAGGCGGCTGGCGAGGAAAGGGGCGACCTCCCAGCGCTCGTCGGCAAGGACCTCGCTGAGATCCAGCGTCAGGCCGTCAACGTTGGCCGTGCCTGCAATCGGGAGAGAAAGGAGGCTGGCGGCGAACGCCCGGGCTGCGGCGAAGGAGAGGAGCGCTGACCAGCGGGCTATCCACGCAGAAGTGGCGCTGGCGCGGAGTGCTGGGGGGACCTCACGTGCCCGGCAACGGGCAAGGAGTCGGAGGAACTGTGCTGCTTCCTCGCTCCACCGTCCGCCGACCTCCAAAGCAAGGACGACGAGCCGGCAGCGTGGGGAGTTAAGGAGCTCCGGGTAGGTCCGCTCCTTTGCTCGGCGGGCGGTGCGGAGGGCTGCCCCTTGTGTGCGTCGTTGGTGGCGGCGGGGCTGGCCCACGGAGTCCAGAGGCGAGACGAGGGTAGTGTCGACTGCTAGCTGGACACCGCCCCACGCGGGAAGGCCATTGGCAATGACCTCAATGCGCCTGGCGTCCTGGAGTGCGACTTGGACATTGAGGTCACGGAGTAGCCCGCGCCCCACGCACGTAGGTGGCCTGACCGGGGGCATGCAGCACGGTGGTCCCCGTAAACATCGAGCCGTCGCCGGCACCGGCGAGGCCGGGTATGGCCGGTCAAGCGCTGCATGCTTGGAGACAGGTGACGGGTGGCGAGGTTGTCATCAATTAGCCGGGATGCGGTTCGCTGCCACTCCTCCTCGCTGGCGGGGCGCAAGGCCGTTGTTGCAAGGTCCTCCCAGGGTGGTAGATGGAATCCCTCCTGCGCGAGGGTCTGTGCCCCCTCCTGCAAGCTGGACAAGGACAGGGCCCGGCATGGAGGGCCCGCGAGGTGGCGGAGGAGTGACCGGGCGAGTGCGGGCTCACGAGCAATGGCTGGCATTGAATCGGCCCAGGACCGGAAGTACGCAGCCGGTGCATGCTCATGTGCGCTGCGGAGGCCCAGCCCGCCATGTCGGAAGGCGAGGTGCGCGCGCCACCCACCGCATCGGGCAGGGAATAAGGGTCAACCTGCTGCACCTTCAGCAGGGCTGCGAGACATGCGAGGGCGGCCTGGTCATGCTGTGCGGCATAGGCAGCGGTCTGCGATGGGGGCACGACCCGGAGGAGGTAGGTGGCCCGCGGGCATGCGCAAAACAGGAGCAGCAGCCACGCGACTTGGAGGTCGGGGAGTGTGCGAAGCACTTGGAGGAGAGCGCGTTGCTGGGCAATTAAGATACCCAGAAACGTACTCGTCAGACCCAAGGCCCTCCCAACACCCTTGTTGTTGGACGCACCTACAGCTGGTTGTTCGTGCCGCTGTTGCATGCAGCTGTTGGTCGTCTCCACCCCATCGGGCTGGCAACGTGGGATGCCCATGCTCATTATGCGTTGCTGTGGCGCCGCGCTCTCGACACACTGCGCCTGGCGTCACCTGTTGCACCGACTGCGTTGGTACATGCACTGCATACGCTACAACAGCTCGCTTCCCAAGAAGGACGTGCCTTGCCTGTGCCTGAGGCTAAGTGCTGCTAACCCTTGCCGCCGAGGCCAACGCCCTCCCTAACAACACTTTGGTGCACTTACCTTGGGCTTGGAGAATCGTCACGCTGGCCGACGGCTACAGCCCGGCAACAGTTCAGGAGGCATTGCTACAGTACATGGTTTCATTGGGGAAGCGGTGGCTTCGGCATTCCTGCAAGATGTTGCGGCGTTGCACCATGAGGAAGCCGGCCCTCCTGCCCCGCCTCCAGCCCCCGGACCCGGTAGCCCACGCGCTAACACTGCCCCAGATCGACCTAACAAACCGAACGGCTCTCCCAGCTCCAGTTCTTCCTCTAACTCCAGCTCCTCCAGCGCTCAGAGCAGCGAAGGTGGCGTCGTTCCTGATGCGCCTAGGCGCGAGCATGAACCCGATCCTGACACCCGGTTCCGCTACCGGGCTTCCTTGGCGAACCTTGACCCTTTTATAGCTGAGGACGTCCTGGCGCGGCCGTGCTGCGTGTTTCGGGCGCCCCCGCACTTTTGCAAAGGTGTGCTCCGCAAAGCACTCCAGGTAGCGTTGGAGTTGATTCGGTCATGTTCTCGAACTGCGAACGGTGCTGATGGCATTCACTTGGTTCGCGCTTGGAAACTGTGGTTGTTCCTTCCTCGCATGCTCCTGCACCGGCCTGCAGGCGGGGCTCGCGTTGGGAAACCGGCACTGTTGGTACGGTTCCAGTCGTTCATGCAGGGTGACTGGGCGCTGTTGCTTCGAGATGCCTTGTTGCGCCCGGCACCTAGCTCACCTTGGAGAGCTGTCGGCAGCGCGACAGGCGCTCACCGCTGCACCCCTGGCCCCCGCCACCGACGCAACCTTAAACCAGCTTGCCGATCCGACCCGCCGACCGCGAGAACCATATGAACCCGCAGCTGCTCAATTGGATGCCCGACTCTCCCGTCCAGCTTGATCGCGCAGCGTTGCTTACCAATTTGCGCCGTGCGCGCAAAGGAGCAGCGCCCGGGCCTTCTGGATTCACAGCTGAAATCCTGCGAGTCGTGTTGGATGCTGACGACTCCACACACGCCTTTGCGGATGTGGCGTCGCTCTTTGCGCAGGCACAAGTCCCTGAGGACATGCGTGCGGCCCTCGGACTGGGCCGAATGGTTGCTCTCCGCAAGCCCACTGGCGGTACCCGTGGATTAGTCATCGGTGATTTCCTCCGGCGCCTCGTCGCACCTACACTCGCACAACAATTTGCGCCCTCGCTTGAAGAAGCTTGCCGCCCTCATCAATACGCCCTCGATAACCGTGCAGGCTTGGATGCTTTGGTGCACCATGTGCAGCCAGGTGCGCGCTGCGCGCTCGACCCTACCCTCACGGTTGTGGGCATCAGCCGCCAGGCGACCCTGCACGAGCTCCGCAATTTGCCCGAGGCCCGAGGCGGCTGCCCTACTGCCGTTCGCGAGGTTGTGGCTTGGGCGCCCCTCTTTTTTTTTTTGCCCCTCTTCCTTCGTGTGGCAGCAAGGTTCAACCAGCGCATCACCCAAGCTGAAGGGATTGAACAAGGCGACCCTCTCAGCACGGCCCTGTTTTTTTTTCTCCACGCACCTTTTTGCGACAGTTACCGCGGTCCCAGTGCATGAAAGCGGCATCCTACGCGGGCTAGGTTGCCGGCAGCCGGCTGGCGGACGGCGAGGAGCTGTCCCGGACCTCAGCGAGGATCTCGTATAAGTCGGGCGCAGCTCCCTCATCGCAGATGTCGCCTCCCGGCGGTAGCTCAAGGAGGGACGCTGCGTATGCGCGCATGGCCGCGACGGCGAGGAGGCCGGACCAGCGCTGCACCCACCCTGCGCTTGCGGCGGCCCGGAGTGGGGGTGGGAGACTCGCCGCGCGGTGACGCGCAAGGTGGCGGAGGAAGGCGGCGGCTTCAGCACCAAAGCGCCCTCCTACCTCGACCCCGACGACGACGAGCCGCGCACGCCGGGCGCTCGCGAGCTCGGGGTACGTTTGGCGCCACTTTCGGCGAGCGGCGGCCTGTACTGCTGCGCCTGGGCGGGTGTCGGCGCCCGCCGGACTGACGATAGTGGCATCAATAGCGAGCTGCGCTCCGTGCCAGAGGGGTAAGCCGTTCGCGACGACTTCGATGCAACGTGTGTCGCTGACAGGAACATCGATGTTCATGTCGGCGACCCTGACGTTGCGGGCAACTCGCGCACCACCTTCTCGGCATACCTGGGCGACTGCATGCTCGAGTGGGAGGGCCCTGGACGCCAAAACGCCAGACGTGGCACAAGCTGAGCGGTGGTCTCCCAAGGGGTCAAGGTGGCCTCTGCAACGGCAATTGCGGGGCGCCAGTGGGAGCGGCAGCCGCAGCCGTCGCAAGAGGAGCACACGGAGGTGAGCGGGCGGCAGGGCAACAGCTGCTGACGTAGGGAAGACTGTGAGCGCACGGCCCGAGTGGGATCCAGCTTGCGAGCGCAGCAACGCTCGGGACGCAGGATCGAGGTGAGAAAGGTGCGTCTCGAGGGCGCGCTCGTCGCAAGCTGCGACGGCAGCCCGCTGCCAGCCGCGCAGGCATTGGTCCCAGTGCGCCGGGCGCGGCGCGGCTGGCGCGGCCCCGGCGCCCCAGTCAGGAGCACTTGGAAACCAGCCTCACGGACGTGTGCTGCAGCCGCACAGGCGGCAGCGAGGGTCGGCGGCATGCCCGCGCGGCGCACGGAGGCAGGCTAGTAGTATCTAGTAGTTGCTCCGTGTCGGCGGGGAAACGCTGGAGCAACGCAGGGAAAGCATCCTGCCAGGAGGCCCAGTAAGCGGCGTTCGAGCTGGAAGCTGCAGAGCGCAGGCCCAAACCCCCCAAACCGAGCGGAATCCGCGCTGTGGCAAGGGCATCCGCCGACAGCTCGGGCGCTTCCTCCCCAAAGAGCAGAGTGCCGAGACACGAGGCAATTGCGCGATCGTGCTACCTGGAATAGTCAGCGGTGCAATGCGGGCGCAGCATGCGGAGGAGGTAATTGGCGCGGCTGATGCGCAGAAAAGTCCTGTTTTGCTTAGGTTTGAGGGGACTGCAGCATCATGTGTGGTGGCAAATTCCCGCGTGAGCCTGGGGGGAAGAGAACGTATGAGAACTATTGCGAACTGAGCCCGTGGGGCCGCAGTGTACAACAGTAACAGCCAAGAAACCTGAGTATTTTTTTTCTTCGCGTCAGTGTTCACTGTCCCTGTGCACGGAATCGGCAGCCTGCTCGGGCCGCAGTGTGTCAAGCACGCAAGGGCAACCTGGACGGCTGCTCAGCCTCGGCGAGCTCCAGGACCCAACCAAGCGGCGTGCCCTCGTCTCCGGTTGGCTGCGCCGGCGCGCGCCAGCAACCGCCCAACAGCGTCGAGGCCAAGGCGCGCTGCAACGCGCAACCCAGCTGCCCCCACCACCGGCGTTCCCACCCGGAGCGGGCAGCAGCTCGCAGCGCCCTCGGCGCGCGCAGGGGGCGCTGTTGCGCGAGGTCGCGGACGAGGTCGTGCGCCTCTTGCCCACTTCGTCCGCCGACCTCCACAGTCAGGACGACGAGGCGTTGCGGGCCCGGACCGGCTAGTTCGGGGTAGCGCTGTTGTTTGCGCCGCCTCGCGACGTCGATGGCAGCCCCATCCCGATCCGACAACTGACCGCGGCGTACCTGCGCGCAAGCGCGCTCGCGCAGCCGCCCAGCATCAGCGCCTGCGGATCGCTGCAGGCGCTGCTCCGGAGACGGCGCCGCTTCCAGCAGTTCGCGCCAGCACCCAGCCTCGAAGGCTCGGATCCGCTCTAATAAGGCGGCGCGGCCAGCTGCGCCCGCTTCGTGCGGTCGCGCCAACAAAAGGCGTGGCACCAGCAGGAACAGCTTCCAGGCACGCTCTGCTGTGACATCGGCCGCCGGGTTCGGCGCGTGCAGGCCACGCAGCGCGTGCACGAACGCACGGCGCACGCCAGCAGCTAGCCAGCTTCCGTGCAGCAGACCGTGTCCACCTCACTGCAGCTGAGTTGGGAGAAGCTTTGCGCACGGCTAAGCGTGGCAGCGCTGCTGGCCTGTCCGGCGCGGCGGTGGAACACTATCGCTTGCTGCTGGAGGACGAGGAGGCGATGGACTTGCTAGCGCACGCGGCATCCCTTTTGGCGAATGCTGATGCGCCCGCCGCCGTGCTGCAAGCCCTCGCGTTGTCCCGGCTCACCGCCCTTTCCAAGCCCGGCGGCGGCGTGCGCGGGATCGCGACCGGAGACACGCTACGCCGACTGGTGTCACGAGCGTTGGCGCGACAGCATGTTGTTTTTTTTTTTCTCCTCGCGCCTTTTTGCATCCGCCGCAGTCAGGGTCGGGTCGGTCGAGTCCACGGGTCCCCGTCGAGGGCCCGGGGGAGGGACCTAGGCCCGGCTGGGCAGACGGCTTGGTGCCGGGACCTCGCTCTCGCTCCAGCGGGCGTCAGCCAGGAGCTCGTGCAAGGCTGGGGGTGTGCCAGCAGCACAGGGCTCAAACGGGACGGGGAGCTCGAGGAAGGTAGCCGCAAGCGCGCTCTGCGCAGCGACGGAAATGATGCCACTCCACCGGAGGACCCAAGCAGCCTGGGCAGAAGCCCTCAGCGCGGCGGGGGTGCCGACAGCCCGCCGAACGAGCAAGGAGGCGCACGAAGGTGGCAGCTTCAGAGTCCCAGCGCCCCCCGACTTTAAGCCCGAAAACGACGAGCCTACACCGCCGGCTGCGGTCAAGTTCGGGATAGGTTTGCCGCCGCTTGCGGCGCGCAGCGTTGCGCAGGGCACTGCCAGGGTGGGTGGCAGCCCCGGCTTGCGGCAGCCCCTCGCGCGTCACAGGGCTGACGAGGGTCGCATCGACCGCGAGCTGCGCGCCATGCCACAAGTTGAGGCCGTTGCACACGACTTCGATGCGCCGTGCGTCGTGGACAGGCACGTCGAGGTTCATGGCCGACAAGGCGACGTTGCGCCCGACACGCGCGCCGGCCTCCTGGCAAACCCGGGCTACAGCGCGTTCAAGGGGCAGCGCGCGGGATGCCAGGACGCCAGAGTTGGAGCAGGCGGCGCGGTGATCGCCATACGATGCTGACACGTTCGACCGCGCCACGCGGCCCTTCCAGTTCGCATGCCCACCCCCTAAGGGGGGGGAGGGGTGGGGGGGGGTTGGAAATAGGTGGCCGCCTATTGCTGTTAGAGTGGTTGGGGGGGTGGGAGGGGTGGACTACTCTATACTACTCTAACATGTCCAACATAGAGCACAAGTGCAAAAAGCATACTACATACATCACAGTCACGCGCAGAACCCCATTTGGTGCCACGTATTTCTTCTTTCGCTACTAATACGGTAGTCGTAGCGATACAAGAAGTACGTGGCACTGAAGGGACTCAGTGGCAGTTTTAGAGAGCCCTCATAGTCGGGAGAGTGAGTCCCCCCCCCTTCCCTCCCGCTTTTTGTTTCTTTTGCTATACTAACACTGCTACGACTGCTTTTACTTATACAGCTACTACGACGACGATGGCGTATCTGGGCAAGTCAGATCCAAAAGCTATATGTTTTGGATCTGACTTGCCCTACATTAGGCACATTTGGGCAAAGTCAGGTCCAGATGTAATATCATTTAACGCTACTTTTGGGTCTGACTTGCCCAAATTTGGGCACATTGGGCCTGATTGCTGCACAGCCACAAAAAACTTCGAGATCGGTCACGCTCGCATGTAATAGGCGCGGGCATATCTTCCCACCTATTTTTGTTAGAGCCCCCCTGTCTGGCAACAATGGGCTGGCCACCTACTAAAAATAGGTGCCACGCAGAGTAACCCCCCCTTATCCACCTGGCAGTGGGTTAAAATTCGGGTTGTTGCGGGGGGTCCCCCCCGCCCTCTGCTACAAGCCTTGTCGCGGGCAGGTTGTTTCATACCTTTGTCGCGCCGCTACTTTGAACCCACTTTTCTTAGTTGGGTTTTGTAAGGGTTTAGGGTAAAGGGTTTAGGCTTAGGGTTGGGGTTTCGGATGAAGGGTTAAGGGACCGCAGGGATTTTACTGGAGAGCCTTAAACCCTGAACCCTGTAAATATAAACCCTGGGCTTCTCGTTCACGGTTGTCCTACGGATGGGCACCTGCTGGCTCGAGCAGTCGCGCGGGTTGTCGCGGGTATGTCGCGCCCTGTCGCAGGCCTTGTCGCGGACTGAGAGTGAAAATTGCTGCAGACACGCATCAAGGTCGCATCGAGATTGGCAATGAGAAAATTCAATGGTATTGCTGTCTTGTCGGGGGGGGGGGGGTTGTAGCCTTGTCGCGGGGGGGGTTGTCGCGGACACGGCACGTCTGTTACAAACCTTTGTCGCGGAGGGACCCCCCGGTGCCTGTTACAAGCCCGGAAAAAAAACTCACTGCCACCTATCATAAGGGGGTGGGCATAGTTCGCGCTTCAGGCCCGTGCGGGGACGGATTGCTTGGCAGCGATGCTGCGCGCGGCGAGCGAGTTGGATGCCGACGCCACCATCGTCTCGCTCGACGGAAGGAGCGCCTATGACGCGGTCTCACGTGCCGCCTTCCTGAAGAAGCTGCGTGAGGTCGCTCCAGCCCTCGTCCCATATGTGCGGGCGTGGTACGGCGGCACCTCCACGTACCTGTGGTGGGACGCCGAGGGCCGGGCCACGAGATCTCGCAAGGTGACGGCGGCAAGCAGGGAGATGCGTAAGCGCCGGCTCTGTACTCCCTGGCGCAACACGATGCCCTAGCTGCGGCGCAAGGGCGATTGCAGCCGGGGGAGTTCCTTGCCGCTTTTCTGGACGACTTGTATCTCGTCACCACTCCAGCTCGCGCTCGGTCAGCGCTAGATGATGTCACGTGCACGGTCGAGCGGCAGGCTGGTGTCGCAGCTAATCTCGGGAAGACTCGGGTCTATCGCGCAAATGGCGGGCCCCCGCCGCCCGATATCGCAGTGCTCGGACCCGAAGTCTGGTGCGGAGGTGACAGTGAACCGGCAACTTGCGGCTTTGTTGCGTTGGGCGTGCCGATCGGGCATACGGAGTTCGTGCGACGCACTCTCGCGGCAAGACTTGAGGAAGAGCGCCGCTCGCTGCACGAACTGCCGGAATTGCCAGATATGCAGAGCGCATGGCTGCTCCTGCTCTACTGTGCCAGCCCGCGTGCCCAACATGCGCTACGCACGGTGCCGCCGCTGGACTCGGCCACCTATGCGGCAGAACACGATCGGGCGATTTGGGCACTTCTAGTGGAGCAGGATGCGAGCGGGCGGGAGTGGACCGCAGCGCGCCAAATCGCCTTCCTCCCTGCCGCATGTGGTGGCCTCGGTCTCGCGAGCGCGGAGCGACTAGCCCCAGCGGCCTAATGGGCGGCTTGGGCGGGACGCGCTCCCGGTGATGCTGCAAAGACGCCCGGAGGTCGCCCGACGATATGCGCAAGAACTCGCTCTTGGCGGCGGGTCGACTGCGCCTTGCCTGCGGGCAGCTGCGGAAGCGGGAGACCGGCTGCTCGCCGAAGGATGGAGAGCGCGCCCGGAGTGGGATGCCTTGCTCCACGGGGCGCGGCCGCCGCCTACACACGCTGAGCCTTCAGAGCCTGGAAGTTGGATAAGTTGGCCACATGGCTGGCAAAAACCGGCAGCTTGCGTACTCAACAAATCCTACCGCGAGCGCCTCCTCTGCAGCTTGTCGCCAAGTTCCCGAGCACTGCTGCGCTCCCAGGCGGGCGCGCATGCCGGCGAGTGGTTGCGAGCCATCCCCACGGACGAGGGCACGCTTGGACACGCAAGTCGCTCTCCGGCGACGCCTTCGATTGCCGCTACCCATGGCATCTTCCCGTTGCGGAGGACATGGCGAGCCAGGGTGCCGAGCCGTGGTGGACCAGCTGGGCGACCATCGCGCCGCCTGCGCCCGGGGTGGGCTGCTGGCCCGGCGCGCTCCCATACTCGAGCGAGCGTGGGTCCGAGTCGCGCGGGAAGCCATCGCCGCCGAGGGGCCAACACTGGATAGCGCGGACCACCGCAGCGGGCGTAGCCCCAGATGACCGGCGCCGACTTGACCTCGTCATTTATGGCGCGTCTCGGCGCGGCGAGGCACTCTGCTGCGATGTGACCCTGGTTTCGCTGCTGCGCGCAGACGGACGCCCGCAGACCGGCTCCTCAACGCTCGGGCAACTCGCGCACGCGCAGCGCGCGCGCGCCCGGCGTCGAGGCGGTCGTAGCTGCGTGGGGGCCTTCGTCGACAATGGCGGAGTCGCTGGACGTGTCGCACGGAGCCGTAGCCGATGGACCATGGCGGCCTGGCCGTTGCCCGCCTCGGCCTCCTGCTGTCGCGCGTCCTCCTGCACAGGCGTTCGCGGCGGGCGAGTCGGCGGGGCTCGGGCATTGTGGGACTCCGGTCTGCTCGCCATCGCTCGCGCGGCCCGCACTGCCATCAGCATGCGTACGCCCTGTTCTGCGTCGGCGACGGCGAGCGCGAGGTCCGTGTCGTCGACGGTGGGACATCGCTGCTCGGAGGTCGTCGGCCAGAGTCCGCGCGGCTGCAGCCAAGGGCGCGCCGCCATAAGCCTCAAGAAAGCCGACTGGGCTGCCGCAGACACATACCCATCCGGGGCCTGCGCGAGGCGAAGAGCCGTTGCGAGAGGGATGGGGGCGGCAGGGAGCGCGCGCAACGATGCGACAAGCGCAGCGTCCGTCGCGGGAAGGCCCAGAGGCGCCGCGCCCATCTCCTGCGCATCACATTCTGCGACGCCGTGCAGGAGCCGCGCGAGACAGCTCGGCTCCGCCGGCGGCGCTGCCTGCAGCGCACCAGCCAGCGTGTCGAACCGCCCTGCTGCGTCGTCCGGCAAAGATTGCCAATCTGCCAAGGCCGGCACGCTTAGGTTGCCAGTCGCCGCGTGCAACAGCGGCACAAAAAACAGCCAGGAATTGCGATCTCTGGCAGGGCGTCGGGCGGGCGAGCATCCTGCCATCGGGGCAGCGCGGGCTGTGCTGTCGGCGAGGGCGGCGGCGTGAAACCTGGCGTTGCCTCCTCTGCCTGCGTTGGGGCCGCTTCGCCCGGGCGGAGACATCGTTTCGGGCTCCCGGCAGGCGATGCGCAAGGTGTAAGGTAATGCTCACACGCGGAAGCTTCCAGAGCGGCCGGGCGCGAACCGCCGTCAGCCGGCCCGTCGCGCATAGCAGCGGGTACGAGCCGCATCTGTCCCAACGCGTGATGCACCCTGGCGCAGCGCTGCTCCGCAGCCGCGACACATCGCGACACTGCGGTTGGGAGGCGGCGGTGTTGCAACGGGCGTGGTGGCACTAAGCGTATCCGACAGCGTGTCTGCTTCGTCGAGCTCGTGCGGGGGCGGCGGGCGTCTTCAGACTGCACGTCCACCGATGGGAGCATTTGTCGCGGCCGACAAATCAGGCGGAGGGAGCGGCGGGAAGGGGGGAAGGCTGGTCCGCGCGCGTGCCAATGCATCAGCTGCGCGAGCCCGTTGTTGCAGCAGCTCGTCGGCCAGCGTGGAGGGCCCCGGCTGCTCTGCCTCACCGACCCTAACCCTTGCCCAAGGGCCTCGACGTCGTTGCGCTGTGGGTGCCCATCGTCGCCTCGGCCTCGGCATGACCGGGTGGGGTGTGCAGGGGATGGGTGAGGCGCGCACGTGCTGCCACGACAGAAAATGCAAACAGCAACCTGGCAGCCCGCTTCAACCCCCGGCACTTTTTCCACGGGTCGACGCCGACACTTGTGTAGCGGTGCTGTGCACGTTGCCTTCCGCGCCACGGCAGCTGTGGTCTGACGCCAGCGCCTGTGGCTGCACATAAAAAAGGCTGAATAGCCAAAAGGGACCTACCGGCGCTCACGGCCCAGTCCCAAAATGGCCCGGGCCAGCTGCTCTGCCTTGCCGTTGCCCTTGTTGGCGCCCTTGCCGTGTCCTTTGCCATTTGCATGACCGTGGCCTTTGCCTCCTGCGTCACGAGGTACTCTGCGTCCACCTCCACCTCGGCTGCCTCGCCTGCGCAGTGGCTGCGGCTCGTTGCGGCGAAGGTCAGCCCGTGGAGCTGCTGGGGGCCTGCCCGCTGCCCTCTCCCTGCCTGGCGACTCGCGGCCAGGGGGCGGCGAGTAGCTGTCCAGAGATCGGCTGCGAGAGCGGCTGCGCTCAGCTCCTGCATCACGGCCAGCGGGAAGCGGCGCGGCCGGGACGGCGGCCTCCGCTGCCGCCGCCACCTCTGCCATGTGCACCACTGCCTGCAATGCCTGGCCACATGCCCGCCAAGTAGCCGAGGACCAAGCCCGCTGCTGGACTCGGTTGTGCGCCAAGTGCAAAGCCTCGCAACCGGGGCACGTTTGCTGCCCCGCAGCGATAGGAAGACCGCAATCTTCGCAAGAGGCCATGGCTGAACGAGAGTGACCTGAGTATCACCAAGCCGCGGCAACGCGCGGGAGAGCTCTGTGTGGCGGGCACTCAACGCCTGGAGGTGATTGGCGATGAACTGCGGCGAACCGAGAGGGGTGCCCAGCAACACCAACCCGCGGGAGGAGGGTTCAAGAGCGTGGTCACCGTGCCACACCCGACTTTCTAGCAGCAGGCTCTCCAGGCCATCGGGGGCCATTCCTGCCTCATTCCAAAGGGCTGTTTTGGCGACGTTGAGACGCAGCTGCGTGTGGTGGGCGAGGAGGGATTCGAAGCGCTGAACCAGGTGCAACGCTCGCTGAGGCGATGCGAGGATGGTGACATCCTGCCTCCCTCCTACTTCGGAGCCGAGGACGAGGAGCCGCTGCGGACCGCCCGCGCTGGGCGCTGAGCTCCGGGTAGGCAGTCCGCTTGCGCCGGCCATCCGCAGCATGGCGCCGTCGTGCGCGGCAGCGCAAGGTTGGGGCTGGCCTGTGCGCGTGAGCGGCGACACCAGGGTCGCATCACAGCACAACACTCCACCCATAGGCGTTGCTCCGATCTTTGCTCGCCGAGCCAACAGCCCTGTGCGAGGGCAGGCCAATGCATGATCGCCGAACAGTCGACGGCGCCAGGCGAGCTGCGTTGCTTGCGGTGGCAGTGTGGTGGCGGGCTCTGCTGGAATGGCTGTTGATAAGGCGCCCGCGTGCGGCCTAGCTTGAGAACGCAAGAGCGCGCAGGCGCTTGGTGGCAACGTGCGTTCGCGGAAGTGTAGGTTGCGAGAGCCAGTGGGTCACCTTGCCAGTCCTCTGCGTCTGGTACAGCGAGGCAGGACCCTACCTCATGTTTGTATCATTTCATCAAGTTATATCAAGTTTGCACATGCCGTTCCTTGTGTCTGGCGTGTCTGGTGATTCTGGTGCAAAATCTTCATTTGGCTGTGTGTCTAAACCCCCGGTTGTCGCGGCCCGCGCCCGCGCCCACCTGTTACAGACCTCTGTAACGCCCGGCTTGTTACAAACCTCTGTAGCGCGCACGTTCGTATCATGTATATTATATACTGTATTATATTACATTAAATTAAATATTATTATATGGTATATATAGATTATACATATACATGCACTAAAAACGGGTCTCAGAGCGCATTGGGCGATCATGCGCGCACGTTGCTTACGCAGATGTCGCAATAGACTGTGTTTGGTCTGTCGCGGGTATGTAACGCACTTGTAAAGGGGTATGTCGCGCGCCGGGAGGCATGAACACAGATTTTCGGGAATTTCGGGTTTCAGGCTTCGGGGGAGTCTTGCCTAAAGCCTAGAGTCCACCTGTTGAGGACTGAGTGGGGTTGGCCGCGACAAGCAAGACCTAGAACCCTCACCTTGAAATTTACGAACACTTACCCCCCGATAAGCAAGACTTGGAACCACTCCACATATTCAGCCTTCAAGTGTTTAAGGGGTTTCAAATCCAGGGATACATATATTTGTTTCTTGAAACTTACGAGCACTTACCCCCCCGATAAGCAAAACTTGGACCCTGCAGACAACAACAAACAGGTCTGTCGCAAAACCCCGGCCATTGATACATACCCTCTGTAACGGGGTATGTCGCGTGTGTGGGCCGCGGCCCTGTTACAAGCAATGAATATTGGCACGCGGCCATTTCACCTTCATGCCCAAACACCCTGAAGATGGCGCGCAGCATCAGTTCATGCCAAGCCAAAGTGTGTGTGATTGCGATTGTGTAAATAAGTAAGTCCTGCATGCCCGTAGGCAGCCTCTTGGAGGAGCAGGCAACGAACGCAACTTTACATGGCGCCAAACTGCAATTGAGCATGACGTCACGTCAATATTAGAATTATTCTAAACATCGACGGCTTTTGACGAGTCACACAATCAATGAATGCACCCCGCACGATTGCGATTGTGTATATTGTGTGATTGTGTGTGTGTGTGTATGTGTGTGATTGTGTGTGTGCGTGATTGATTGTGATTGTGTATGATTTCGTATGATTGTGTATGCGCAGTGGTGGAACCTGTAAGGCCAATTTTTTGGAGGATGCCCCTTTTTCAATGCATGAGTTGACGAGGGCAATCCGAAATCTAAAGTTGAACAAGGCCTGTGATGATTGCGGATTATCAGCTGAGCTCTTGCAGAATGCGCCTCACACACTGTTGGAAGTCTTGCTTGACCTATTCAATCACGTTTTTTTTCGACTGGTGATGTGCCATCCACTTGGCGAACGACGTTGTTCCGCATGTTGGCAAAAACGCCCAAAGCAAAAACTACTGGTGATTATCGTCCTATTGCGAATCTACGCTTGCTGCACAAAATGTCTTCCTATATGATCTTGCAGAGGATTGAACCGGTATTAGATGCCGCGCAACCCGAATCGCAACTTGGTTTAAGAGCTCACCGTCGAATTGATGAGCACTTATTGACGGCAAGCAAAAGCAAAGCATCAAATATGCCCATCTGGATCCTAAGCATGGATCTGTCGAAAGCATTCGACCGAGTTGACTGGCAAAGCTTGTGGCACGCTCTACGTGCCCAAGGGGTGTCTGAACAGATCGTTTGGATTTTACAGTGCATGTATTTTTACCAGCGCGGCGAGGTCGTCACATGCAATGAACATAGCAAGCGGTTTGAAATTCGTGCGGGCGTGCGCCAAGGTTGTGTTCTCAGTCCGCGCTTTTTTTTGCAGCTTTAGAATGGGGTATGCGTGCTTGGAGATTGAACGGCCAGCCTTCCGGACTTGTTTTGCAAGAGGATCGCGACCCATTGACTGATTTAAGATTCGCTGATGACATTCTACTGTTTGCGCTTTCCCGCTTGCATTGCACCGATATGTTGCGATCCTTGGTTGATGCGCTGAGAAGCGTTGGACTTATTCTCAATGCCAATAAGATCAAATTTCTTACAACCGAAGCACAGCCGCCGGACCTGATCTGGTTGGATATTGATACTTGCATCGAAGTTGTTCGCACTTGCCACAAATGGTTGGGATGTTATCTCTCAATGTCAGGCACGCATGATGCAGATGTGGATTTCCATGTGTCGTCCGCATCCAGCGCGTTCTGGGCTAACAAATGGCTTCTTTGTGACAAGCGTGTCCCAGCAGCGTTGCGCATTAGATACTTTGAGGCAGTTGTGACTGCTGTCGCGTGATTTGGTGCAGGGCATCGAAAGATTTATCATCATCACTTACGTCAGTTTGACTGTGAATGGCGACGTTTGCTTCGCACTTTGCTTGGTCCACCGCCCGGCGTCGATTGGAGTTTGCCATGGCATGAGATATTGCACCTCTGGAATGAGCGCGTGCGTGACTTCCAAGAACGGCTGCATTTGCAAAGCTGGTCTGAAACATGCCTCAAGCATTACTGGAGATTTGCTCGTCATGTGAGCTGCGTACCATCCAGCAGATGAATCAAACGCGCTGTGGAATGGGTTCCTCCTGGGAGTCGCGTTCGCGGCCGGCCTCGAAATTCTTGGGCCTCACAGTTGGAAGCTTTCGCGCGAACTATGGGGTGGGAAAGCTGGATGGACCATGCAAAAAACGACACCAATTGGGAGAATCATTCTGCTGCTTTCCTCGCGTTTGTACAGCAATGATGTCCGAACTCATGACGTCAAGTAGTTGTAGTTTTGACCGTTTGCCTGCGCCCCAGAGGGGCTGCCTATCGGCTTGCAGGTCTCACTCACTTGTGTATGATTGTGTATGATTGTGTAATATTGCGTATGATTGTGTGATTGTGTGATTGTGTGATTGTGTGATTGTGTGTGATTGTGATATATTGTGATTGCGTGAGGTGTGAGTAAGTGTGTGAACGAGTGAATGAGTGCATGCGTGAGCGAGTGTGTGAGTGAGATATGATATTGTGTGGGCGCGATTGTGTGCGTGGGTGCTAGCGGGTGCATGCGTATGCGTGTGCGCGCGTTCCTTCCTTGTCTCTTTTCTTTTCTCTTGAAGCGCGCCGCGGGGTGCGTCAGCTGCAGCCAAAACGTGGCACATCGTGGCAGGAAGGGAGGGGCGACACACTGCGTCAGCACTGCGTCGTCGATCTGCGTAGCGGTAGCAAGGCAGCTGAGGCCAGCACATGCCAGCACACCACCGGAGCAGAAAACGGGTGCAAACAAAAAAACATCAAAAGGAAAGGAAGGGGGTGCGCAATGTGCCGAAGCTCGGCTGCGACCTGTCAGGCACCGCCCTCGCCGAGCTGCCAAATAGGGGCGCTGGCAAGGCACCGGAGGGCACAGCCAGGAGCAAAAACATGCAAAAGCGACCTTCTGGGGGCTGCGCCGGACAGGGCCGGAGCACCTAAGGGGTGAGAAGGACTGCACCACCATGTGGGAAGCCTCTGAGGCCGCGGTGACAGAAAAGGGGGCTGCGGTGGCCTCTGGCGGCCGAAAGGGAGACGGGGCCGGCGCACTGGGTGGAGAGGCGGGACCGGTTTTGCCCGCCGCGACAGGCGGCGCTGGCTACGGCCGGGCTCTAGGCGCGGACGCATGGGTGGCGATGACGGGGCTGGAACAAGATCGTCTCTGGCTGCGAAAAACGGGACACCTCATGGAACGGAGGGCTGCTGGACGTTGGCGCAGGCCTGAAGCAACTTGACCCCCGCCCCAATTCGCGCACTGCTTGCAGAGTAAAGTCCAATGTGGCCGTCCACCTCGCCACGCGAGACTGCTCTTGAGCCAAATGTTACAATGTAACATTAGCCATGTCATGGCTACGCGTTCCTCGACAATGTGTACAAACTTGCCAGCCCGACATAACGGTCGATGCGCTGCGAGTTTTGCTCAGGAAGCGCGTAGCACGCGCGCTAATAATCCAAGTGCACCTTGGCATGGAGGCTGCCCATCGCTGCGGACGAATCCCCATGTCCTGGGCAGTGCCACCGGCCCATTATCAGTCATCGTGCTTGGAAGTCCCTTGCCAAGCGTGAGTTTGTTGCTGCTGTGCTGGTGGAACGTACTTGCGCGAGGGGCGCTCAGAGCCCACCCGAAAGGCTGGCAGCGGTACGCCGCCAGTGTGTTGACCAGCGCGCTTTCGAGATGTTTTCAGTGGCCTGGATCCTGCGTCTCGCGCGCTTGGGGGGGGGATGCTGCCAGCTGTGCCCTGACCTCATTCCCCACCATGCAGTGCGCGGACCTGGTCGCGCCAGACGCAAAGTACTGCGTCTTGCTGCTCCGACGCGTGCGCTTGCCGCTCCCCTTGGCGCCCAAGCATTGCCGCTGTGGCAGCGCGCGTGGCCACCAGCGTCGCCCTCCGCGATCTCAACATCGATGTCCCCGCCACGGACGGCCGGTAGCCAACGGCTTGCCGTTGTGGCGGGTTCCGCTTTGAACATTTTTTGTACTCAGTTCGTTTGAGCTTCCATCGCCCAACATCACGCGCAGTTTGGGAGGCATTGGGCCGCAAACTTTGTCAGCCGATCATCCCATTTCTTCGTACGGGGCCGCCCCACAACTCTAGTGGGTCGTGTTGCAGTATTTGCTAAGCACCGAATTTTGAGATCCCATTTGCAAACCAAATTCGGCCATTGACGTGTCGTCACGGTTGCCACAAAGCTGTATACTGCCCTCAGATCACCCGTTGATTCATGCGCACCATGGTGTCAGAGTATACCATCACATGTGCACCACGCACGATGTTCTTGGACTTGGAGATGCTGGGAAGCAAGCAGAACTCCAGCTGCTGTTGATTCGCAAAAGGCACTGTTCTTATTCGGGAAGATTCCAAACCTCGGTTTTTCGAGCAGATCTTCTGTTCCAGCGTTGCGTTTTGCCAACCTCGCGTGATCTCGCGCGGCGCACCTGCATGGCTGGCCTCGTTCGCATGCATCAAGGCAGTGCGATTGTGTTGGTCTTTGAGGCTTCACGTCGGCATGGCCTTCCTGTGGGCCGCAATGTTTGACCCGCATCGGCATCTGCTTGATGCGGCAATGGCGCTGAACGCTCGTTGGCAAATTTTCCGCGGCGCATCATGGCCTGGTCAGATGCTTGCTTAATGCCTATACGCCGAAACTTCTATCTGCGGCTGTGATGCGGCGCCGCACTCTGCACGAGGCTTCCCGATACAGTCGCAGCTCGGGATTCGGCCAGATGCATGCTGTGACCGGAAGGCATGAATCAGCAACCCGGATTCCCTCTCCCAGAGTGGGTAGGGTGGCCTTTCTAAGTCGGTGTTTTGCTGGTTCTGCTAGTGTGTGTGCACAAAACAACCCGAGTCTGGCGATGCCGGCCTGGACAAGCAACGTCGAACCCTGGGGTGAGGTAATGTGAGGGGATAGATGCTCAAACTTCATTGGCGCCGACCTTTGAACCCTTGGCCCTTGACCCTCTAAACCCAAACCGTATGGACCAGGAAATGCTGGAGCATCACGCCCCGCTGAAGAGTTGGAGAACAGCTTTGACACAAAAAGTCTGGCTCCCTTTTGTCAAGACATACAGTAATGGTCGAGCACAGTAAGTTCAGTCAGTAAAAATGGTATAGTAGTGCTGTAGACTTTAGTCTGGTATCGTATTGCATAGGACACCTTGTAAGGCATATACTAAACTGTATGAGATTGTATGAGGGTATACTATGGTCGCCTGTAGCTGGCCGGTGTGATGAAGAGTACAAGGTCCCAAAAACTAGGCTTTACTTGCACATGTTAAATGTCCACAACTGTATGTCCTCAAATAAACACTTGCCAACGCGACACCCTAAACCAAGCTCCCCACTACGTGTGGAACATTAATGGTTCTTCCAGCTCTTCCCTGAATTGACTCTGCACACGGATCCAAGATGACTCCGCAGAACCGTACTTGGCCAGATCTGGTGGCAACACGGCAACACATGGTCCTTAGAGAAGAGATTTGAATCTCAACTACTTCCTTTCAGATTTTGCTGATCCAACGGCAGTACATGTCTTGAGTGACCTTTTTGGAGGGTTGCAATTGCACGTCGCTGCCCCTCACTGAGAATGGCTCGGACCTGTGCCAAGGGAAGCGCATCTACCTAGCACCCACTGCACCCACCCTACAGTGTGGCGTCCTCACTGGCAACGAGCTAAACATGGCTTGGACCAATGGCCGAATGAGGTTGTTAGAAGGATTATTTGGATACCTAGGATGCAAGGGGTTCCGTGCTTTGCCTCACTCGGTCACTAATTCTGCTGCAGTCTTCTTCGTCGTCGATGCTTCCATTCCGACAACTTTCTAGCTACGAGTATATTTCGTCTCATGCGACGGAGTCGAAGTTGATTGCACATCAATGTCTAAAGAGGCCTGGACGGCCTGAACATGTGTTTACGAGGCGCAGGCATGGCGGCTCAGTGCTGTCCGGTGCACGGTCGGGCTCCTGCCATTTCTGCAAGCCGCTCTCTTGTCCAAATGAGGAGGATTTTGATAATCGCTCAAGTGCAATCCTTTGAGCGCCTGTGTGTGTGTCTTCGGGCTACCAGGAACCTCTCATCACACAGAGTCCTCCATTTTCACCGGTGTAGGTGTAGGTGTAGGTGCAGGCTTCTCAGCCGGGATCTCAGAGATATCACTAGTTAGGAGTGACTTCAACATTGTTGGCAAGCTTAAGCAAGTGATCATCTCTAAATCATGACCTTTTGGGAGGTTCATAATATGGAGCCGTAAGGGTGTTAGGTTGGGGACCCAACAAACGACCATGATCTGGAGAACTTTGCATTATTGAGGGCACGACCGCTTCTGCCCTCGCCAAACTGGCCTGTCTTTGCCACAGCTGACCAAACAGGACAAAGGACTTCAGCTGAGAAAGCGTAAAATCCCAAGACCTCTTCTCCAGCAGTGGCTTCTGCACCTTCCTGCCCAGTGTAAACACGTATTCGAGCACGAGTACCATCGCATCAAGTTCAATCGTGACTTTGGATCCTCTGCTTTGACCGGCTTGGGCTCTTCCTCGCCCTTGTCTTCCTTGTCTTCCTCGCGCCCACTCTCAAGACTGACAGCACACAACTAGCAACAACTAGCACCACGGTACAGCGTCACGGCATGCACCTCAACGGCATCGGCCCTAAATTCCGTCACTCAAGTCACTTGAAGCCACTCTCGGCTCCGGCTCCGCTTTGACTCGCTTGACCCTCTCTGTCTCCTTCCGTAAGATTGGACTGTCGGACGCTGTCGGCAACTCGTATGACGTGCATATGTTGGAGTCATGTTTGGCGCGTTCAATCACAAGATTTTACAACTGTCTGTGCTATTGGCGTACCTCTGCGTCAAAATCCGCAGTGTCCAGCACGCTCTTGGCATTTGGACCTTCTCCGAGCCTGCACGGAACCAAATCCTAGAACGCTCCCGGACCCTGCACAGACTGAGTTGATGAAAGCAGCGAAGGCTTAGCGACCACTCAGCGAAGATTGCGAGTTACACTCTAGTTACCAAGGCCAGGACGACAAGCCGATCATTGGTGTGCTGTCGGCATCCTTGTCCTCGAGTTCCTTCGGACCCCGTTAGCGGGCAACGTCAAACAGTACAAAAGCACTGCAACCTGACTGCAACACAGTGTGTGTGTGTGTGTGTGCGTGCCAAGACCTACAGCGCGGATGCTCTGTTTGCGGCTCCTTCTCGGTGGGCTCAGGCTCGGGTGGTGGAGCCAAAGCCAAGGTCCCATTGAGAATGGCCAGAAGCTGGCAAGGAGCCGTGCAGCAACCATGTCCATGAATGAATCTGAGCAACTGCTCAGGTGTCGGGAATGCGAACATGGCCCCACGAGACCCCCAAGCCTCAGCAGTTGGCGGAGGCGCTGGTAGCTCGGCAAAGATGCCCGCCTGACGAAGCTGGTTGTTGCCACCAAATCAGTCGCGCAATGCAGCGCAATGCAGTTGCGAATCGACTGCGCAAGCGCGGCTCCAAGACTTCTTCGGGGAGTGCAAGTGGATCAAGCCATCATGGAACTCCGATGGCTCTTGAAATTCCGCAGTTGCTTCGTCTGAAAATCAGTGTGGTAGTGAGGGTCATGCGATGAGCTGGCATTTATCATCATTCTCATGCGCGTCTTCTCCAGTGGAAGAGCACTAGTGGTGTGCCTTCGCCCGTATGCCCACGCTAAGAAAGTTTGCAGTGTAAACATGTGCAAATTCAGATCGCGATCTGGACCTCAAGAGCTATCCCAAACACGCGATTGAGAGAAGAAAGGCGTGCGAACGGAATATTTTTGAGCAAGCTCCCAGGACCGCGGAGCTCTCCAAAACACGCGCTTGAGATGAAAAGACGTGCGAACCCGTGCTCATACGGACCGTGATCGGCGACCGCAATCTATGACTCAAGATCCCCGCGTAACCACACATTCAGGCTAGCAGAAAATGGCCGTAGCCCTTATGTATACCCTAAAAGGTCGTATTGAACCATTCAATACCCTCCCCCTAATAAAATGAAAACGCAGTATCGACCCCGTTGTACAGCCAACCTTCTCTTTGTTTTACACTCAGAGAACTATCACGCACATGGTACAGCAGCTAAGCCCGTTAATTTGTGACCACCACGTTGATACGTTGTCATTTGTAGCATGCCTGTGAACATTCATGTGAACGTGCTGTTGAGGCTGGCTGTGTGAGTAGAAAGTTCATGAACGACAGGAATCCCAAGCCAAGTCTATGAAATCATGAATTATTGAAGATGCCCATCTTATCTTTCAAGATGCACACCGATCTTGCAGCCTGCAGAACGTCTTCAGTCTTCCCGGCCGGTGGCGCCGGACCGACTGCTGCAGCATCACTCGCGCCCAACTGGCAAGGAGGACTCATCCACTGCAAGGTCATGCGATTAATATTCCGTGGATACCTGATGGGTATCCATGCACAGCAGCACAACAGCTAATTTGCCAGTTTCACGCCGACGCGCTTGGGCAGCAACTCGCTGAAGGATGTGTCGCCAGGTCGCGCACGCGACCAGAAACGCGTGGAGTAGTCCTGGCAACATTGGGCAACCACTTCCCCCGCCAGACCTAACAGACGTGCAGCAAACATCCTGAAAGATGATTCCGAACCGCTGAAAATATTGGTGTCTGTTCGCTGCATCTCACATCTGCCCTGTGCTGGCCCGTCTGTGAAACGTCGGCTGCATGCACTTTGTCATGCTCGGGCATGTGCCACTTCCTGGCCTCTCTAAGCCCGCACAGCTGTGTCCCAACAGTGTCCCAACAAAACACCCTGTCTTCCCACGTGCGCAGAGTCGCAGAGTTCCCGCTACTACAAAAAGCAGGCATTGCTGCTGGCATTTGGCATTTGCAAGCTAGCCGGCCAGCCAAACCAGGCCCTGCCAAAGATTTTCGTCCAAGAGAAGCAGGGCACCTGTGAAGGCTTTGTTAAAGAAACCCTTTGGATACAAGCGCACGTATTCTGCAAACGGCGCTTGGCAAACTTCGGGGATGGCTGGCACATGCTGGCACCTTTAAGGATGACATGCTTCGACTCGAGAAGTTTCGAAGGTGAACATGCGTCAGAAAGGTTTTTTACCATGTCAGACGCAGACTGTCCATGTCCGTCAGCCCAGCGGCGCGCTACCGTGCAAAGCGTGCAGCGGCTTGTTGCGAAAACAAAACAATGTTGTTGTACAGATTTCGAGGTAGCGGTCGTCGAAATTGACCGCGACATTCCCGTCGAAGGCGGCGTGCTGAGAATTCGCTGACGCAGTATGACCAGTGTGGTCTGTTTCCGAGTCGTGCGTCGTCAACGCGGTAAACTCAAACCACAGGGCTACAGATTAACCACCAACAATATCTGACGTCCCAAGCCGAGACCTGCTAACATCGCCACCGCGGCAAGTCTCTGGCAAGAACTGGGTGCAGGTAGGTTCTCAAATCTTTTTCGCCGGGTCGCTTCAGGTCGAAATTGCGTACACAATGGGGGTTCCCAAGCCCGAATCGCGTGTCATTGTAAACCAGGGCCCAGACCGACTGATACCCAGCCGGCCCTGCATGCTCATGAAGGGGGACCATGGCGAGCAGTTTCCCGAACGCGTGACACGCAGCTGGGCTTGCGCGCCCATGACGCTCAGCATGCCCAGCCAACCCTCTGCATCAGATGAGATGGCGACCACGCGCCCAGACCGCGTGACACATCGCGACGACGGCCTGGCCCCTGCGTGAGGTGAACCAACACGGCATCTCAATTGCTGGGCCACAGCCCTTGGCGTCTACGAGCCTTCTGAGCACTGGCCGCAATGTTGAGGATGTGCATCTTTTCGGGACATTGATATTGATGGCCATCGGGTTAACAACCATCACGTTATCAGGCTGCTACAGGCTGCTCTTATGTCTTGGCTGCACCCAGCTGGCTGTCAGTTCTTGTGGGGCAAGGAACTTGCTATGTCTGCTCAACCTCTTGTGCGGAGAAAGCTCGGCGCTGAGCAAACTCTTCTACGAGGAGTGCCGCTCGCAAGCCATCCCAGTGTTGCGGCTCCTTTCTTTTGGCCATCCGGCTCTGCACCGCGGAGGTTTACGAGTACTGCTCTCCCTGCATCTCTGACACGCTCACGCTGGAGATCATGAGGCAGCAGCATCCGTACACATCCGTACTCGCTCGTGTCCATGATTGCAAGTGCAGTCTAAAGCATCGTACATGGGACTCAGATCGATGCCAGAAAGGCCATTCGCCGTGCTTAGCATGCGAAGCTTCGCCTGCTCAATCTCGCACGCAGCGGTTTTAAGTTGCGATTGGATCGAGGAAGTGCTCGTGTCATAATGAACAATAGAACAACTTCAACAAGTGAGCTGTAATGCTTCGAAAACAACCAACACACATCAAGAGAACTCTGGGGGTGCCGAAACAGCGGCTTCAGCTTAGACACCTGTGTGTGAGGTGTCCGCCAACTCTCGCAGTGTCACGCGGCTTGGCCCGGACAAGGCATCACCCAACCACCTGGCACAGGCGCCGCAATGTCGGGTCCATTGGTGCAAGACATGGTCTTTACACGTAAAATATGGAGGCTAGGCAGAACTACAAAGAGCTACGCCAGCACCGCGCTTAAGGCACCGGAAGGCCAACGCTGGCGCAAGTTGCAAGCTGAGACTAACATCGTTCAACAACTGCGAACCGTAGTCGATGCCAACACTGGCGAGTTCGATGTTTCGAACCGATGCGCCACAAAGCCGCTGAAAAATCCTGGGCATGAGGATTGCTTGCTCTTGGCATCTGCCCTGAAGACAGGAAACATCCTGAAGTGCCCGCTCGAGACCTAAAGAACCCGGAAAATTTTCTGAGCAAACCTTCGGCCAGCACTTGCCTGACGCACGCGGGCGTCACCATTGTGTCTTTCTCGCCAAAGAAGACAGTTACCATCTGCTCCGAGGACAAGGCTGGGCTGAGCCCAATATCCTCTGCAGGGTGTGTGCAAGCTGTGTCGTACATCTGTTTTGAACTGCATTGAGCAGTTAAAGTCCTTGTATGAGGCCAGTAGCACCGGCAAGTCCAGCGCATCACCCGAACCACTCTCACTCGTTGCAACGCCTGAGGCTGAGGTTCCAAACAAATCACGAGCAGCTCTTCCTCGTGTTCCCGAAACCATCATCTTACAGTTGGGCTTGCATCTGCAGCGTGGTCTTTAGATGTCTTTAACTCTTGACATCTGTATCCTACAACACTTAAGCGATACACGCATTGAGCTCGAAGACTTGAAGAAATCCCAAGGTGTTAGAAATGCGAAATCTGTCATGTGCAAAGACTGGGTGCATGTCCTGGGATCTAGTGAACTCGGTTCAGATGACAGAGACAAGGAGCTGAAGCGCCACGCGAATGTTTCAGCTTTGCTGTCAAAGATTTCAGCTTCCTTGCGCCAAAAGTCAAAGCAATGTCATCTATGGCGATGTGAATGTTCTCACTTGGGAGCAGGGCTCAAGCTAGGGCCCCGCGGGTGGCCCGCGGCCCGTGTTTTTCGGCAGGCCGAAGCAAAGGATTCGGCTTTTGGGGGATGTGCAAGCCGTAGACTCAGATAGCCTGGGAAAGGGGGGGGGGGGGGCTTAAGTCGAGCAATTGAGCTTGCGCGAGTTGCGTTTGCCAGTCGCTCGCAACATACACAACTATGTTCCTCTCATTAAGCCGTTGACGTTTGTTTCGTATGTTTTCATGCTAGCAGACTCTGCGAAAGCGTGAAACATTGGAAATAGCGGACTTGTCACTTTGCGTGTATGACTTTGCGATGGCTCTACATTCTACCAGGGCACACAAGAGGAGCCTTCATTGAGAGAATTGACCGTCTTCTTTACAACGACCACTCCATTGCCAGTGTTGCCGCCTAAAAGGCATCCTGCTCGGTTTCCTCTGCTTGGAGTGTCGCTGAAACATGCACGATCACAGGTACAAGTTGCAACTTCACGGGGAAGTAGATAATGCTGAAACATGCTGAAACTGAGACCTCTGCCTTTGGCCTTTGAGCCGCTCAATGCTACCTGATCTACTTTGTTCAATTGTAAAGAAAACGGAGACATAAGTATTCTAGGGTTCTGTGACCAGTTACTGTTGTATATCAAGCTCTCAAAGCCCGACTGAGCAGGACTTGCAGGAATTGGCAGGACATACAGGAGTCCTTGCTCTCGAGGCCGGCGCGTGCCAGCGAAGCTGTTGGCAAAGACTTGCTGAAGTAGCTACCAGCTGCCATCCAGGGACCTGTCGGAAGATGATGGCGACATCTGAGATCTGGTGTCGTTTAGGTCAAAGATCTAAACATGGTATAGCATACATTAGCATACCAGTCACCCATGTCGTGCACCTCCCACGCAGGTCACCAGACTGGTGGGCAGCGAGGAAACCAATTGGAAGAATCGCTTGGTCTCCTTCCAAAAGCGCATAGTAGAAGACATCCCCATTTAATAGTTTGGACACTGCAACATTCCTCCTTCAAGCTGCAGTGTCGACCAAAGCATCACAAAGCATTCTCAAATGGTCCGTGGAAGTCTCCTGGCAGTCGGCAGGAGGCACCCAAGGAGCCACACCGAGCATGCGTCCAGAACACAGCTCCGGATACCTCGGAAGTTTTCCGCCGCAGAATCAGGACCCATCCGCCCCTTAACCCAATGCCCCAAAAACCCTCTAACCCATCAAGCCATTCGCTTTGGCTTTATGAACGGGCTCGCCCGTCAACCCATTGGCCTTGTGACAATGTTAGCCAATTATCCCCTTAACCCATTTTATGCCCTATGAATGCGTTATTGGTTTAATGGGATAACGGTTTAAGTTTGGAGGCCTAACAACCCTTTCGCAGGGCCAAGAGGATTGGGTGAAAAACCCTGAATGAGTTAATGGGTTCAGGGCCTAACCCTTTCGTGAGGCTAGAACGGCTGAGTTGATGAATTCATGGGGTCATGTGTTGACGGTTCATCGGTGAGTGGAAAAATGGAAACGGCGTGTGCTTGTAGACACAACACTGTTTATAAACACCGCCCCGATACAAGCAGCAATTAAGTCCCGTCAAACCATTCATACGGCCAAAACATTGGGTAAACGCGTTGACAGGTTGAGGGCCTAACCCATTCGCAAGGCTCAAATGGTTGAGTTGATGTGTTAATGGGTTGACACAGCAAACCGTGAGAGCTACAATCATACACCGGGGAAGTACCGGAATACCCGTTTAGAAGGGGTCCTCTGTTTCGTCCATATTCTCAATACTGGAAGCAACTTCTACTTCCTGTAAGCATGTTTTCCCTAGTGAAAACCTTTGAGCAACTATTTTCCTGCAAACCTCTATCCTGTGACTGAAATGTTCTGAAAACAAAATGTGATGGCATGATCTTTGCACAATCTTGCATGCCTGAAAAGAGGCAAGAGGTTGGTCCCCATTCTTGACGATGCTCTCATGATGCGTTTGGAGGGGTTCGCGCGAAGGAATGTCTAATAATGATGGAATGATTTTCGAAGCACGGCCCGCGCAGCTTAAATCGCAACCGCCGTACTTCATTGCAAGCACAATCCTCGTATGCCGGGATTAGGAAAATCGCATGGATTTGAAGGATGCCCATTGAGGGCATCAGCGTCTATTGCAGCCAGTTTGTGCGGCTTAGAAGAGTGGGGTTTGTTTGCCACAAATGATCATGGGACTCATGTCTTGCTCCAATTCTGACAGCGCTTCCGGCAAACAGCTTACGCCATTTGCGCATTGTCTCACAACCGGAAACAGGACTTCCAGTCGGCTCTATCAATGCCATGTAATCACATGACATGACAATCCAAACGTCTCGCGCAGGTCGTCTCGCAACACTCACCAATGAATAAGTGCAAAAGGTGCAAATGGTTTCCATCGCATACAAATGCAACTGCACGCTCAGCATGTGACCATTTCCACACTCAAGCTGCGCAAGCAGACCCAGCAGACCAAAGAAACAAACGTACAACAAACACAAAGAAGTACAAAAAAAATATCCAAAAATAGGCTGTCAATGCAACATTGCCAACATCTGCCAACTGCAGCACCAGAGACTTTGAAGCGAACCGCAGCGCAAATGGAGTGCCGGCGCAGAAGAAGAGGATGGACGCCTTCGGAATTTGAAGCCTCGGTCGAGCTGCGCACAGTGCGCAATCTGCAACGCAATGCATTGCAGCATATTGGAAAGCGTTGCAGCGGATGTTGCTGCGCACAAAAGCTACAGTTGGTCTGACGAATTGCTCTCACCATGTATTGAGGGTCTCGCATCTACAGGTCCATCAGGCCACCAGGCAAGCGTGGCAGAACGCCGAAGAAAGTCTGAAGATTCTGAAGGCTTTTGGGTTTGTGCCGGTGCCGGCGGAACACTCACTGGAACCCTGCCTCGAAGCAGAACCCGTAGCAAAGCATCACGCATAACGCAGGCACAACAAGTAACTTAACAAGTGTAAAGATCCAACATGCGAAGTGTGTGTACAAGAGAAGCTTTCAGGGCCGCACTTTGCGATCAGCGCCCGGACATCGTCAACCGCTGTCTCGAGCTGCCATGAGGGCACGGAAACACCTGGCGGAGGCATCGGAGGCCATCCACAGGGCCGAAAATCTGGCACAGAGTGATATCGATACTGGGTACGGTACTGTGATAGTGGCGGATAATGACGAATAATTGACGGATAATTAGTTGCAGTGCCGGTGTGCACTGGGCACAGAAGTCACAGAGCGGTGGCAAAGAGAGAAAACGGCTCAAAGAGTTTGCTTGCTCTACAGTTTAAACATGTTTAAACCTGGGCACGCCTAGTGACCTAGTGAGTTCAACGCCGAACGCGACCAGTCGCGGGCTCTCTAGCGCAAGCTCCCGTGATGCTCTCGCGTGTATCAGATCATCGATTCTGCTCGCTATCATTGGAACTCATGACTATTGACTATATCGTGACGAAGCCAACCCCGCCAGACACTATTGGAAGAGTGAACGTTCAGCGTTCAGAACTCAGAAGCCTTCCGGCGGATCCAGTGGTGGGCTCGTACCCCCATTGCCTGGTCGGTTTGCGCAGACGAGGCGCAAATTCCTCGGTTTGAGCCATGGGCATGCTTGATATCCCTCTTCATATCGTGTTTGATCATGCCTGATCATGCTTGTCTGCTTCCCGGTGTCGCTTCCTTGGCTGCCTCCTGTGCTTACAGCAGTCTTGCTTGGCTGATATTGAACTGGTTGACACATTGACACCTCACAGCCTCCGCAATCTTTGCGTTGACTCCTCGGCAAGCACCAGTGCCTGTCGAGAGCTGCCCAGCGGGTAGAACACCAGGGCCGGATGTCCATCCTCCTGCTCAAAGTTGCAACATCATGCTCTCACTTCAAAGACACTCTGCAAGTGCGTGGTGCCGACACGACCATGCCGCACCGACAGAGGGGACGCGCGACGTGAAAGGGAATATGTGAAATAGCAGGAGTGGGTCGTGCGTGCTCTCGCGCGCTCTCCTTCCCGAGTGTGCCGTAGGCCACGTCACGGCCACCTTCACGTCTGAAGTGGCCTTCATTGATGGCTGCTGCCGCCATGGCACAGTGTCTGGGAAATCCTTACCTATGCTTCTCACATACCTCTGCTATGCAACCTACATTGCGACTGACGAGGTGACTAATCTCATGAACTGCACAGCCCGTAAAAAGACAGACTGCGTTATCTGTGTTCTGCAGCTCGGCTAACATTGTCCGGGTCAACTCTGCGTCCGAGAATTATGAAACTAGATCTGTGATGAGCGAACGGCTCAAGAGCGTCCAAAGAGCAGAAATGTAGTTTCTGGATGTTCTGGCAAGAGTTCATATTTTAGCTCACTCGAGAACAAGCCAGGCGAACGTTCGAAGCGCTGACAAGTAGGTGGCCCATAGGGTGCCTCGACCGAGTTCAGGCCAAAGTGTTCTACTATGCCGCTAGGCCCTCTTGGGGGTAAGGGTCACAGTATTCCTTGATGGAGCACAGCACCGGATACCATGCTCAGCTCGCAGCCATGCCAGGGACCAAACAGGACCTACAAGCAGCAAGTGAATATGAGATCAGTGAGCTCATGTGAGCTCTCGCCCTCAATGTCTGGCAGCCAACTGACACATGGCAGCTGCGCACCTTCATGTGCTAAGGGCAAGCTTTCTACCGGTGATGAGGAGCCATGGATGCCCCAGAAGTGGATGGCGCCATCATAGCCTCCGGACCTCTGCACATGCTGCTGAATGTGTTTTACTTCAAACAACTCATTACATTGACTACAGTAGCAGCGTGTGCACCTCCACCGCAAGACGAAGATGTGGAAGAGATGCTTTCTGTGAAGTCGGACAAGAGGCCAGTTTGCCGACCATTGTTTTCATCATGGAAGGATAGGATATCGGAAGCCCTAGGAATCCTGACCGTGATGGAAAAGCTGACCAATTAGGCTGGACTTGGGTCTGTTCTTTTCCCGTTTGAATATGTATCGGATGGCGCGCCCTTGAATCAATCGCCACGCACTCCCATCTAAAGAGGAACAAGACGGGTCAGCTGCTTCGTTCACTTTGCCAGGACGGATAAGACTTGACTGCTTTGCATCCCTTGACCTGAACCACGACCAACAAACTCTTCTCATTTCTCGTGACTTGCAGAAGTCTGCCTCAAGATGTAATAAAATCGTAATGAGCGCTTGTGTGGCTCGACAAGGCCTCATTCTCTAAGTTTTCACAGCATGCGCCCAACTCATTCAGGCGAGAAATGGCGAGAAGCTCCTGTTGTACAGGACCCCGAAATGTGTCATTTGTGGCTGTTCTTCTTCCGGCCGGGGAACTTTGTCGACTTGTCTATGTAGCTGCGTACTGAAGAGGATGGAACATGGTGGAGCATTCGTTCTTGCGTGTGCTTTCTTGGCACACGCTCTGAGGAGTCTCTAGGGCTTCTTAGGTTGAGGGTTGAGGGTTGAAACTCCCTGCGACCTTATCAACTCTTACTTGAGATCGGGGCCACGAAACTCTTATTCTGAACAGATGGCGCAGAAGCTCTGCATCTAGAGCTTTGGATTTGGGGTAGCCAGCCGCATCAATTGAACAGCTGTCGGCACATGCCAGCATGCACTCCTCAGCATCGTTCGGCAAAACAAAATGTGATGCTTGTGGTGCTGTCCAAAGTATCCAAGGTGATAAGCTTCTTTCAGGGGGTACGGGGGGGGGGGGGGGGGGGGGGGGGCAGGTGGGCGCAACACATCACCAACATCAACTTTGTGGCAAGGGAGTGTGCAGGTGCAGCAAAAACACAGGGCGAATTACCGCCGCGGCCTGCATTTACAATAAATTACAATAACAATCTTAAGCAGCTCAGATGCGACCACTGGATCCAGCTACTGCGCAGCACATCGTCTCTCCCGTGGCTTCGACGGCGTGTTGCGAATTTTAGCCCCGGGCGCCAGTAAGGAGTCCGACTCTGGATGCCAGCAAAGGGAGGTCACCTGCACAGTGCTGGTGAGTCGTCAATGGGTAAGATGCTGCGGCAGCAACGACAGGAGGTCGTCCAGGCCTCCTTTTGATGAGCTTTGAAAACCTTCCGCACACTCATCGTGCGTACGTCCTGCGCCCACTTCTGCGCACTCTGCATTATGCCGTTCTGCAGTTACAAACAGTTGGAGCTTGACAAGGCCCTGGCCATAAGCATGACCAGCTGATCTCTCGAGGCACTTGCTAGCCACTGGCCATGCGGACTCCAGGCCTCCACATGAAGAGTTCAAGCACGATGACATGGTGCTGCGATCGAGCTCATGGCGATGCAGCATATCTCGGTATGCATTAGTGCTAGTGTCAGGTGTCGTGAACGCGATCAACTACCAGCAATAACACTTCATGGTAGGCGCAAGCGCGAGATGCGAGGAAAGCGAAAATGTCGAAAAGCCAAGGGCCAGGCTACACGAGTGACTGTGTTCTTGTGGCAGAAGATGGTAGTAATCGCTTCGGATGCTCGGGGGTCCCAGAGCTTGATCTGGGAATCCTGGAATGTCAACTCTACGTGCAACTTTTGCATCCAATTGCCGCACTTTGCCTTGGAACCGGTTGCGACCAAACCTTTTGTCGGATGCCATGCGCAGCACCTCGGAAGCTGCGAGCAGCAGAACTCCATACAATTTATTGCAAGCGAGCAGTAAACTCTACATGGCTCGCAACGTTTTCAGTCGCAGACTTGACATCCCAGCCATGCCCAGTGAATGCGCGCTCCTGCCGAGCCAGCGCGGCACTGACAAAGTTGTTCGGACGGCGGATTTCCGATGTGGGGTCCCCGTATCAAGGACCCCAAATACTCCCAACGTCCGAAACACATCATCAAAGTAATCAACCCGCGCACTGTTGAGGTGCAGGTGGCCTTCCGCGTCCTCCAAGGATCCCAAATTGCCAAACCCCCGAATTGAACCTAGAATCTTCCCAAACCGCAAGCATGCAGCCTGCACGCGTGGACTTTTTGCTCATGTGGGCCTAGGGTTCCGGAAGCCTCTTTGATGTTTCCTCTTGGCCAGTGTTGACTCTGCTCAACTGAAGAGGCAGCTTGCAAAGAGTTGGATCCCTGCCAGGGGTACCAAGTACCAAACTTTGCTAACCGACGCAAGCAAGGGACGCTGCATTGTCGGTGACATTGAAAGTTGGATGTGCGGTGGATGTCTGCTGCAGGCAGTGGTGTGTGTATAGAGGGTGCGCGACCGGCTGTGAAGCCTCTGGTAAACGACACTCGAAGCACTTGAGGCGCATCCTGGACTCTGCTAGACAAGTCAAAGCCGCCCGCTGTCACAGCCATAATCTTCGCCAATAAGACACGAAGCCAAACAGTACACGGCAGTGATCGTGTACGCCTACCTCGTCTCCGGTCTTCAAGTCCCAAACCTCCCAAAAGCATCAGCTTGCAGAGGTGGTGTTAAGGACTGGTCCGCACAAACTTCGCTCAACGGCCACCTTGGCATGTGAATCATCGGCGCACGAGCAGAATTTTTCCCCTGTCGGTGCCACCTGGGACCGAAAAAATCGGAGCGGAGCGAAGGGGCAGTGCAGGTTTAGTGCCAAGATTTTGTCAAGACAGGCGAATTCGGGTGGCTATGGCTTACCTCTGACTGGGATCAATGAGCAATGCATTTTGTAGCTGCTTCAGGATTCTGGACTGCTGCCTGAGGCCTCCACGGCTATGTCACAGACAGAGTCCTTGTGGCCCTGGAAGGTCTGGAAATTGTAGATGAAAGGATCCTCGGAGTAACGATGAGTCACGGATGTCGACAACGACCATGTCTTGGGGGAGGCACGGCAGATATGGAACGAGGACATCATGGTTTGGAGAGTAGAAAAGCCACAAAAAAGAAAAACAACCACCAAAACTGAGACTCTATTCAAGACCGTTGCAGATCTGCGGGGCGTGAAACTTCTGGGTATCCAGCATTCGAATGAAAAAGCTTAGGACTTAAGACTCGTCTCGGGCATTCAATTCCCTAGAGTCTGACGCTTCCTCTAGCCGCCTCAGTTTGGCTAAGCCCTCTTTCCCCACATGTGGTGTGGCCCGCTTCCTGACGACCACCTTCCGCCATTTTCGACTGGAATTGCAACTAAATTGCAACACAGTTTTTCCCCTTACATCTGTATAGGGTCGCGGCCCAAAGCTTGATCATTCCAAGCTGATCTCCGCTCACCATAACCGCCTGACGACGTGAGCTGCACAAGAGCGAGCTAAGGAACAATGTGTTCTTCGGTGCCTTGGCGAACCCAAGTTTTCAGGGGTAAGCGTTCAAATGTGTGCCACTCGTTTTCGGAGGGAAAACTAGGGCTTGCCACCCATCACATCGGGCTGTCAACACCTGTCACTCTGTCGGGCTTTCACTTGCACACGTCGCTGCTTCTGGCAGGGTTAGGCCGGATAGGACTGAGGGTTTGGGGACTCTTGGGAATGTCGAAGGTCTCTGCAAATACTTCGCTCATCCCGGCCCCTGCCCCCCTGACCAATCAACAAATACAAGGGCCAGACACATGTCTGTCAGCACATGCGATCTGCCCTCCATTGCGCAAGTATATCCCTGTCTGTGTCGGACACTGTGCCGCAACTTGCCACATCACCACATCACGCCACAGGATAAATCGCTTATGGCTCCTCATCCGGGGTCCAGCACATTGCTTTGATTCCGGCCTTGCAAGGCTGGATCTGGCTGGATTTCGTACTTCAGTGATGCTAAATAGTTATGTAATTAAGTAATTGCCACATGTTGCTATTGGCACTGTATCACGTGAGGCTGCAGACCGGGGTGCTTCATCCAATTGCAACTGCCGGCTCTGTGGTGGCGGACGTTGTGTGCTTGCATCACGTTCTCGGAATGAAATGCCAAACCTGGACCAACGTTCAACACAAGCCAGTGCGGGCAGCCCTTGCAGGACCCTTTTTCTTGACAGCGTGGAAATGCAGAGACTATGCTTGATGTTGCAGCTGCGGAGCCATTCCAAATAGTCATTTCACCCGCAAGCGTACCGGTGAGAATCCGCCGGCCTTGGTTCAAAGTTGCCAATCATGCATAAAGCATGCAACAGCCCTGATTTTAACGGCAGAAACTCTCAGACTTGTGGAACTCGACTTTGTCAACTATTACAGCAACGTGTGTTATTGCTCTTCCATTTCGTATGGCAGACATTCTGACGTCGATTCGAGCACTTCTTCGCAGTAGTAGTGCTTGGAGATGCTATAAGAAAGGATGACAAAGGCATTGCTTCACGTGCGGACAGCATCTGGCAAATTTCGCGCTACAGCCCCGTACCGTTGGGAAACCATGTGGCCACGTAGACAGGTGACCTTGAAGCAATTGCTCGCAAAATGCCAACATTCCTGCCCGTTCACTGCATGTTCACCATCAGCACCCTGTTAGCATGAGCACCTGTTTTTGTTCACAGCTGCGTAGACGAAGCGAGGGCAGATGCTGTCGTAGGGGTTGCGGGACCTGGCTGCTTGTCATTCAGTGGTTGAATTCCCTGTAGACATCAAAAGCTGGATCCCGACGTCTGTTGCGTACTCGAATCTGCTTTATCATGATCAAATTGGATACAAACATTGCTCGCAGTGTAAGAACTGTGGATGTTGCGCGGGTGTGCACTGTGTGCAGATGCTGTGTGCATATGTGTCCTACGTCTAGTAAAGCCGATTATGACATTGCGTCATCGTGGCTTGCTAGTGCGTGGCTGGTGACACGGGGTGCTACTCACGTACTGAGCGATACTGACGGGGACTCGCGCCCAGCTTCGTCGAGCCTGGGAAGCTCGGGATCTTGGACACCGAGCTTGGTCGCGCTAACGTGCTTTTGTTTTTTGTTTTTGGCGGGGGAGGGGGGGTGCGGCCAGGATCGGACTGGCCCTTTTGATCCGACTCGCCCTGTCCTGGCGCGCGAACCGGACCCCCAAGCAGAGTTTGTTGATCTTAAGACGCGAATGCGCTTCACCCGTCCAACCAATTCTAAGCTGGAAAACATGGCAGCTGTCACATAGCGAAAGGAGGAACAAGCTCCTTGGTGTAGTTGTAGTATCCTTTGCAGCACAAAATCTGAAGGCAGTTCACACGGCTAGCCTGCTCATGCCCAGATCCCGCCCATTTCGAGGCGACTTCTGAGTGGCGGTGCTTTGCAGGCGCCTTGGTCGTGTCCGGCGACCCACGCAGTCCTGCCGAGATAACTTTTCACGGCATGTCGCAGCACATGGACACAGAGCAGCGCTGATGGATCAAGACTGAGCAAAACATGCTAATGCAGCGCTGTCGGTGCGTTTTTTTTTCTTCTTCCCAGTCAGGAAGATGCACATGATTGGATCTCTTGCCATGGCACAGCCAAAATGGCTTCACGGCTTCACACGTTGCTACGGGGAGGCCGGGCACGACACCCAACCGACGCAGGCTGCCCAAACTCGGGCAGGGTCTTACCATACGGAAACAAGCTAGGACGGCCAGCTCTTACAGTAGAAGACGAAGGGAAGCAGACACCAAGGAGGTTGAGCAGCTGATGATCATGATGCCCGGGGACTTGGGGTCTGAAAGCTCGGGCCAGCACCAGTCAATACTCATGATGCTCGGGGTGGGGTCTGAAAGCCCGGGCCAGCACCAGCTGATGCTCGGGGGCTAAAGCGCGGGCCATCACCGGCTGATGCTGATGATTCTCGGGGGCTTGGGGTCTGAAAGCTCGGGCCAGCACCAGCTAATACTCATCATGCTCGGGGGCTTGGGGTCTGAAAGCCCGGGCCAGCACCAGCTGATGCTCATGATGGCCGTGCCAGCACCAGCTGATGCTCATGACGCTCAGGGTTTGGGCTCTGAAAGCTCGGCCAGCACCAACTAATGCTCAGAACAGACAGTTGGGAGAGGATGCGGAGGCCGTTCCCGAAAACTGCGCAACGAAGGAACTGCCAGAGCAGCTGGTGGAACTGCGAGGAATAGATGAGAACCCAGCTGGTGGTCAAGCAGGAGCACGTAGACCTTCCCTTGGTCTGCCGAACGGGTCAGGACGGGCCGGGCGCCGTCATGGATGCCAGGTCTGCCTGAAGTTCGGCAGACCCAGCTCGTGCTTTGGAACCTCCTCGTCAAGCGACAGGCCCAGCACCTCTTGGCAGAACTCTGCCAGCTCCTCGCCAGGCTCTTCGCTGCACAGTTTTCGGGAACTCGTCTTCTAGAATCCGGTCCGGAAGGCGAGTGCTGCTCGATGTCCTGGGTGCTCAGCGGACGAACACCCTCGCGAGCCAGAGCCTCCAAGTGCTCCTTGAAGCTCGCCACCGTGCTGTCGTCAAGACGCTTCTTCGTCTTCGCCTCCTCCGCCTCATCTTCGTCAGTTCGCCGGGCTCCGATCCCCAGAGAACCTCGCCGGGCTTCGGCCAAGATGCCAGAGATGCCATTCTGCGCTTCCGCCAATGCCGTAGCCCAAAGGGTAACCCCCACAGCACAGGCCAGCTCCTATTCTTCGCTAGTATGCTGAATACGAAAACCCACATAACTTGCCATTCAACTTCTTACGAATATCAATGGCACTCATGCCACAGCATGTTGGATTCTCCGGCCAGAGCAATTCCACACTCGAAGGAAAAATGCTGAGTCAAGACTGAGCAGAGTGTGTACACTAGAAGCAAAACACCACGCAAACCTGTAAGTTGTATGTATGTATAATATAAAAAAAAATATCCGCCGACCCCAGCGGGGGGTGGCGTCAGTGAAGACCGACTGCTCCCCCCCCCAGGCACCCCCACCCCCCCCCCCCCCCCGCCCCCCCACCCCCCCCCCACCCACTCCCCCCCCACCCACCCCCCCACCCCACCCCCCCACCCCCCCCCCCCCCCACCCCCCCCCCCACCCCCCGACCCCCACCCAATGCTTTCACACAGTACAGGCCTGCTGCCTGCTTCACCCCCCTCACACTTGCAGTGCATGCCCAACCCTCGCGCCCCCACCGCCCTTAGCGCCCTGCCCCTAGCCCCAAAGATATGAATTTCGGTTTTATACAGATAGAAAAAGATAAAAGATAACTAA